>VXAD01000398.1:0-11054 GCA_013399195.1 Dicrurus megarhynchus | reverse complement strand
ATTTAGTAAGATGTAAGATGATGAGAATGACTGTGGGGATGGGGCACCAGGCTCAGCTGGACATTTTATACTTTCTTCTGTCAACCCTCCCTTTGTTCCTCCCTGTTTTCCCTTCACTACATTATTGATAGCCCAGGTTTAGTTCTTCTCACTGTCTCCCTTATAATTTGACAGTCAGATTTCTGTCCCTGTACATTCTTGTCCATTGCTTTCTCCCTTTCCTATCTTCCTTTGCCACATTGAAAAAGGTCCTTGACCAGGTACCCTGAAGGAGCAGGCACTGCCCTTCCACATGTCCTTAATAAGATACTTAATTTATTCACCATATAGGCTACTTCTAAACAGCCTTTGCTAGCTTTGTTTAATTGCCCACAACTACTGCCAGTGTCTGGGGGACAAATTCACTGTCCAAGGAAAGCCAGTGTAAGGGGGTGTGGGAAGTTGTAACTTCAGGTTCCACCAGTATAACACCACAAACAGGATCTTTAGGATCTTTTTTATATGTCAGCTGGTGACATGTTTATACAAGAATAAGGTATTTACTTAACATAGAAGTAAAGTGGAAAACTGCTTGTATGAGGAAGTAGGTTAATTGCAAAATGCAAAGTGACTCAGTTTAATCTTAAGCTGCCTGAAACAGTATAAACATCCTACCTCTTCCTATGCCCCTCTTCCCTGGGGAGAAAATCAAAGTGGAGTGAAAAGAATCATGGATCAAGGTAATGGCAGTTTAATAAGAGCAAGAGCTGTACCCACTAGCAAAAAATGGAATTAATTCACTGCTTCCCATCCAGAGGTGGTGTGCAGCCTCTTCCTAGGAAGCAGCGGCTCAGCATGTCTAACCATGGCTTGTGAAGACAAACAGCTTAACCATGAACATGCCCTCTTGCTCCTCCATTCCAGGAGCTTTAATTGCTGAGCAAAATATCATATGGTATGGAATATCCCCTTGGGCAGTTTGGGTCAGCTGTCCTGACTGTGTCCGCCCACTCAGCCTACTGGTCTTTGTGGGGCTTGGAACTGGAGAGAAAAACATGCCTCTGTACTAGCTCTGTTCAGCAACAGAAAAAACATTTGTGTTTTATGAATAGTGTTTGAGCCACAAATGAAAAGCACGCACCATCAGGGTGGCTCTGAAGAGAGCTGACACCATGCCAGCCAGGCACAGTACAATCTGCAGCTCTTATTCCATACCCTCTGAAATCTCCAGCTCTTATTCCATAGCCTCTGGATTCATGCTCAGGTCTAACATTAGCCGATACATCAAAGTATCCTCAGACCATCTGTCAGAGACTGAAAATAGTTCATGCCTCAAATATTGAAAGTTTTGTTCATGAAAAAGAAGCTGCAACCGAAGAAGCCTCTCTGAGGACTGGGACTTCGAGCTGAAAGTCAAACTGCTGATTAGATAAAGGGAAACTCATTGTTCAGTCACCCCAGACTGAGGGAAAGGTATGCATCCACAAAAGGCCAAAGCCACCAGCTGCAACTATCCCCGGTTGAGTTTGGGGGGAGAGCACAGCTCATAGAAGCCAGGTTCACACAGACTCCCCCCAACCGAGGGGGCAGGAGGTTTTGTGTGCGTGGTGTAACCTCTGGTGAGAGGCAATAAACACCCATCCTCTATTACACAAACTGGCCCAGCTGTGGAACCCCCAACCCCACAGGCCACATCCACGGGACATTCACGTGAGAGGCTCGGCCCCACAGGACTGCACGGGATGCAACAGACCCAGAGTCTGCTGTAAGAGACTGCTCCCCTGACCTGCAGGGGGACATGCCCAGACATGCCTACCTGGCCTGAGCATATATACCCATCGGATTCTATGTTTCTCTGGGGGGACCTTCACCACCAAGAAGACCAGCTGGAGAGGATCAACGGAACATCTTGGGATCCACGGAGTGGTGATGTTATAGATACGTGTTTAATTCATGCCTATAAAGTTTATACCCATTCAATGTTAAAAATGCATGTATAGGATNACAACCCAAGACCCAAATTAAATATCTTAAGACTTTTGGACTTTGAATACAGTGTTGCCCCCAGCGAAATAAACTGTATATAAGCTCACCGTTCTGAGACCTCGGTGTGAACAGAGCTATTCTGACACCTTGTCAGATTGCCTGTCACCCAGCTGCCGACACACGGGCTCGGAGCTGTTTCTCTGCATTGTGGCTTTTTGTCCAGAATTTCTGCTGAATTTGCTATCAAATAAATTGATTTTATTTAATTGAAGAAATTGGCTCCGTACATTTATAACAGGTGATATTTTCCTTACTCTGTTCCTGTCACTCTTTCTGTCCCCCGCACCTATTTTATACTTCTTTCTCTCTCTCTCTCTTCTGTCTCTCATATTTACCATCAAATAAAACCCTTACTATTGTCACTGGCATATGGTCTCGTTAGCACCTTAATTCGGGCAGAGGAATTTCCAAAGAACCTTAATAACAATTGAATCATAACACCATCCCAGTCACACCTTTCATTTCTGTAGCTTGCTCAAACCTTTCCATATACCTACCCCACACTAAATCCTCCCACCTCATATCTTTCTTTCTATTTCCTATTTTGTTCCAAAATGCTCTCTTACCAACCCTTGTAACTTTTACTACTTTGGTGGGTTGACCTTGTACAGCAGATGGATGCTTGCCCAGCCATTCTCTGATGTTGCGTCCTCAAGAGGACAGGACAGGGGAATAAAATAAGATGGAAACACTCATGGGTCAACAGAAAGACAGGGAGATCATTGACCATCACAGGTAAATCCCACTGACTTGGGGAAAAATTAACTTACTTCCTTGCCAATCAAAATAAATTGGATGGTGAAAAATAAAGACACAACTAAAACACCTTTCCCCAACCCTCCTTATTCTTCCCAGGCTCAGCTTCACTCCTTCAGTCCCAAATCTTCTACCTCCTCCCAGCACCAGGCTGTGCAGAGCATAAGAGGAATGGGGAGTTGCAGCCAGTTCATAAGTTTGCCTCTGCAGCTCCTTCCTCTCCACATTTCCCCCCTCCTGCTCCAGTGTGGGTCCCCTATGGGTCTGCAATCCTTCAGGATGAACCTGCTCTAATGTGAGATTTCCATGAGCTGCTGGTCCCACCTACCAAAACCTCACCCTGTACACCCAATACACAGAAAATACATATTGTCTTTTTGTGTTTGTAGTAGGGTGTCTTTATTACTTCAAGTCTAAGAGACAGTAAATTAGGTTTTAGTCACACAAACTGGAAGAGATAATGCTGCTCAGATACAAGCAAGACCAGAACTGGCATTGAAGTAAGCAGAGAGAAAATAAAAAGACAAGTCACATTTTGCTTTCATGAACTCTCCATCTGGCAAGCCAGGAGAAGGATCAGTCAGAAATAACAGGTTCAGTGAGTTATGAACAATCCCTCCCACAGCTTGCTTTTAGTCTACATGAGAAGGGTAAAAATTGAACAAAGCTACTGCAGGTATCTGGCAGTGTTTCATTTTACCTTTTCCAGTTTGAGCTGAGCAAGTTACTAGTTTGTGAAAGAAGTCTTTGTTCTGAGAGGAAAAAAATGAGATGAAGTCTAGACTTGGACACAGTCTCTCACATCAGTAGGAAGGACACTCCAGGAGACACATCTCCTTCCCTCCAATCACAAAGTTTCAGCTTGTTTCTAAACCCATTATTGAGTTTTTTGAGGGCTTTTTGGGGGTGGAGATGGTGGTGGAGGGAGTTCCAGGTTATCCCTTTTGCTTTGACAGAGAAGAAAACAAACTTCTTATTCCCATGCCAGAGATTTTATATACTTAGGGAGATAAAAGTATGATTGGTGGGGGAGGATAAGAATTTTTTAATTCACTTTGTAGTATTCCTATACTGACTCAGGTCTACTTATTTGTTTGTAAGGTCAGAGGTACAGCTATACTGTATTCTAACATGCTGAGTAAAAAAAGGTCAGATATTTTATGGATTTAAGAGCAAAGGATTGCAGAGGAGCAGAGGTCTCTTTGAAAGTAATTTCATTTAATTCTTAAATTTCATTTAACTTTTTTTACAAGGGGAACTCTTATGTTCTGTGCAGCTACAAGGAATCCATCACCTGGACAGTGAAAAAACTGAAGCCACTTGCTTCCTACGGAACCACTCGTCAGTGCATCTCTTCAGGTTTTGCTTGAATTCCTGATTCCTCAAGCTGTAGATGATGGGGTTGAGCATTGGGGTGATAACTGTGTAGGACAGGGAAACCATTTTCTTCATGCTGGATGAGAGGCTGGCCTTGGGTTGCTGGTGGATGATGCCAGCTGTGCTGTAGAAAAGAGCCACCACCAGTGAGCTGCACACATGGAAAAGAGTTGTCTCTGGCCCACAGCTGATGGTATCTGAAGAACAGCATGGATAATGCGAAGGTAAGAGATGGCTATCAGAGAAAAAGGAATCATCAGTATTATGACAACAGCAATAAAAATCAGTAGTTCAAACAAGGCTGTGTCTGCACATACCAACTTTAACACAGGGAAAACATGACAAAAGAAATGATTGACCATGTTTCTCCCACAGAAGGGCAGGGAGAACAACCATGTGGTGAAGCCCAGAGCCACAGGGGCACCAGACAGCCAAGACCCAAGGGTCATCCTGATGCAGCTATCCCTATTCATCGTGGTGGCATATTGCAAAGGATTACATATTGCCACTTGCCAGTCCCAAGCCATTGCACCCAAGAGGAAATACTCACAAGTGACAAAAAGGGTAACACAGCTGAGCTGCAACTCACAATGCACAAGCTCTGAAGGAAATAATTTTTTTCCTTCACCAGCAGAATCACGAGCATCTTGGGGATAATGCTTAGCAGATCTCTGTCAAGGCAAGGTTCATATGGGCATGTGTAGGATAGAGTCAGTGGTTGTGATCACAACAGTTAGAGAGTTCCCTATCAAGATGGCCACAAACATGATGGAAATCAATGTGAAAAACAGGACCTGTGTCTTGCCATGGAAGGCAAACCCCAAAAGTAAGATGTGAATAGTGACAGTTTGGTTTCCTGGCTTAATTTCCTCAGCAGGTCTCATCCTAAAAGGGAAAAAAGCACACCACACTACAAAAGGATTAGCAGCTGGGGACAGACTTGTGGACTAAAATGCAAAATGGGCAGCAAAATGGTGTTTAAAACATGTCATGAAACTTGGGCTGGATATGACAGGGACCTCTGTGAAAAAAATCTCAGCTGAAGAACCTGTTCAAGATCATCTTTAACAGTAACAAGCTGGGATTTGTCTTCCTGAAATTAGGTGAACAGAAGACAGACATATAAATTTCAAATAACAATTCTGTGTTCAATTTATACAGAAAGAAATGGATGCCACCAAAGGGCAGCTCACCTTAGAGTGACAGAAGTATCTTTGATGATGTTAACGTAGAAACACATAATCACAGAATGATTATATGCAGGTGCTTTTTTTATTGAAGAGCTCTGGGAACGGGGGTACAAACCCAAATCTGATTCCGACATCAGTTTGGGGTGAACACATTTTATACTCTCTCCTTACATAAGCACTATAGAATTATATGTTGATCATTAACTTTCCATTGTGCCATTGTAATCAACAGAGCGTGAGCTTCTGGTTCATTGTAATCATTCAGGCATACTCTGTAAGCCCCCTTCAAGTCCCTCTCCCATAATTATCCCGTGATTTTATCGATTAGCCAATATGTGATTTCTAAATAATTGTTGCATACCTATAACACAGTGTAACAGTACTACCTGTGCTGTAGGTACACAGGTACAGAATCACAAGACTTAACAAAAACAATGCCTATTCAAAGCCTATCTATGCTACTACAATTTAGAAACATTTTAATCCTATGCTATCAATGAGACAGCATGTTGCAGTGTCCTTTTTTCCCCCCCGTACTTGGTCTGTCTTGGTTTGGTGCTGTCAATCAGTTTATTGTTTCCCCTCCCCTTATTGCATTGTATACGCCCTGCCTTGGTTGTCAATCCCCGATGTACACCACCCTTTTCTCCTCCCCTTTCCAGAAAGTTCTTCCCCCCTCCATGCCCCATTGGTTCCTTTGAATTTCTCCCCTCCTCCTGCTTTTCTCTATTGGTGGATTGTATGTCACCCTACCTGTGACCCCTTCCTTTCTCTTCCGCTCTTGGCCCTGAGATCGTTACCACCCCTTGTACCACCCCCCCTTAAAAAACCATGTAACCCCATTTTTGGGGCCTTTAGTCCCTGGTTCTCCTGAGGAATAAAGCACCTTGGATGCCATACCGAAAGCCCCCCTTTGTTTCTTGTCTCCACCTTTGCGTCTTGGTCATCTTGTGAGCTGAGAGCTTTGCCTTGTGCGGCAGGACCTTTACTACATGGGTCCCAGGACTACCTTTAACCCGACACTGTGAGCAACCGGGCAGCTCTGACAGCGTCAGTTGGCGCCCAATGTGGGGTGCCAACTGACACTGTCAGAACAGCAGAATTTCACTTTGGATGGGCTGGATTCCTCTCAGTTAACTTCAGCATCTAAATGTGTAGAGGCCTCTAAGTGGGACCCAGTGATCTTAGATTCACTTCAAATTTAATCATGAGAAAGATACCATAAGACAGATCCAGAATTTCTTTCTTTCTAACATGGATGTTCAAAGATACAAGGACTGGTGGTATAATGATTCATGAAGTGAGTATGCAATATGCAAATACCAGATTTTTGGATACCTGGAATTAACTGAAATTAATTTCTCTGGCCAGATGATGTGGAGATCCTGTGTCTTTCTACCTGCTGGGTTGACTCTAGCAGAAGTGACCTCCATACATTATTTCATTTTAACCCTGCAAAAGTACAATCCAAACCTAAATAAGTTTAGGCTGCTAAAGTTTGTTTTGTCAAATCATAAAAAATCCATATTCTGAGTTTTTATATACAATAAGCTCAGGAATAAAAAGATGCTTGGCATAGACACAGCTGCCCACATAAAAGTAGTCACCAGCATCTACACCTTGCTGCCTTTTTCTGGGAATTTGCCATCTCATCAGATCTGCTAAGAGAATTATTTGTCTGGGAAACTTCCTGGACTGTTTTAGCCAAAATATACTGGGCTGATTTTTGAAAGATACAGAAAGACAATAGTAGAACCATAATTTTTTTTTCTATATTTACACCACTGGGATTAAGATAACGTGGCCCACAAGGCCTGGAGTTTAGCTTTACTCTAACAGAACTAACGATTAGCATTTTCTCTACAGGGTTCACATGTATGAGATAAGAATATATACATGTGCAACAGAAGTTCCAAACAAATAATGAAAATAAATTGCTTGGGCTCTCATGAAAATATCTGTATGTCCAGTGGGATTTGCTTCTATCCAGATGAAGGAAAACTCTTGCTACCTACACAGCAGCTATACTGCAGCATTAATAATGATAAAATAGCTTGAGATTTTGAGATCTGGGTTTTCAGGATTTCTGAAAATGTCTTTTTCTTTTCCTTAACAATAATAAAATAGAAAATGAGGAGATGAGAAAGTATAGACACTGTGATTCATTTGTTCCACACATTTATCAGCAAAATAAGTAGCTACAGTTGCCAAAGTTTTCTACAGACAATAGAAATAAGCAAGTGTACTGTCAGTAAAATCAAAGTTTCTCCATCATAAACACTGAAAATAACATACTGATGCCAGAGATGTTTCTGTTGGTTTTGGATGAGTGAGTAATTCAGATGTAAAAATCCGCATTGCTGGTGCTTAAATGTGGGATAGATTTCTCTTGTAGAATCTAATAGCAGCTCCAGGCTCCAATTAGAAAAATAAACCAGGGAAACACATGTATGTTTTGGTTTTGCCTTAGGAACCAACTAAGAATGAGGAACAGAAAATTAAATATTACCTTCTGTTACAAAAAGTGGTGGAGTTTTCTCTCTGTCTTCAAGAGGAGAAAAAATTGCTCCTCTTCAAGGAGCAATAATTCCAAAGGCAGAGAGGAAGAGAAATTATGAATAAAGAGAATGAAAGAAAAAAAAAAATCCCAACTCCCTTTATTTTCCTCTCTAAGAGGAAGCATCTCTTCTCTGATTCCAAAGGCTCCATAGCTAACTGGTGGGGCTATTTGAATTTTCATATGCTCCCAGTAGGATCAGGTCTCCAGACAACAACTTGTTGGTATGATGAAATCGTATGTTACTTAATCTTTTTTTTATTCACAGTTTTAGAACATACTAGCAGTCTAAGTATAGGATAGGCAAAATTCCCTTATTCCTTATGCATGTTGAGTTGTAAGTGATGTAATTGTTAAGAGTAATAATGCTTTTTCTTACAGCTTACTAAGTTTAGCTAAATATGGCAGTGAATAGTACAATAAATACTTGAATACTTGTCTTACAGACCTTTTTTTTTCTGTTTTTGNGCCAGGCTCTCACCCAGTGCTCTCTCACTCCAGCTCCTCAGGAGGACAGGACAGGGGGAGAAAATGAGATGAAGAATCTCATGGGTCAACAGAAAGACAGGGAGATAATTGGCTGATTACCATGTGGGCAAACCAGACTGATCTGGGGAAAAATTAACTTACTTCCTTGCCAATCAAAATAAATTGGATGGTGAAAAATAAAGACACAACTAAAACACTTTTCCCCAACCCTCCTTATTCTTCCCAGGCTCAACTTCACTCCTTCAGTCCCAAATCTTCTACCTCCTCCCAGCCCCAGGCTGTTCACAGGGTAAGAGGAATGGGGGGTTGCAGTCAGTTCATAACAGTTTGCCTCTGCAGCTCCTTCCTCTCCACATTTCCCCCCTCCTGTTCCAGTGTGGGTCCCCTATGGGGGCTCAAATATCTTAATCTCAGACTTTACCTGTGCTGCAATTTAAAGCTGTAACTCTTCTATTACTTAGTGACCCACAGTAGTGGGAAAGCATTGCAAGATAAAAAAGTCACCCCAGCAGGAACAGGTTCAGACTCTCTACCCTGAGGCCAAGACTTATTTGAACAGCATGAATAGTTTATCAGGGTTTAAATGGGATCAGCATAGCAAGTGTTCCAAGGAATCCACCCCCTGCTTTTCTCCAGGTGATTTTCTTGTTTAAATCTTCAGTAGTAACTCAGAGCCAGCCTAAGAAGCTGATGCTGTTTGGAGCCTGTAGGAAGGGGACAAGAGCCTTCCAATTCAACAAAGGGCCTCCAAGAAAAGTAAGACATTGACCTATTGGAACAAGTCCAAAGGAGGCCACTAAGTTGATCCCTGGGCTGGAGCTCCTCTGCTCTGGAGACAGGCTGGGAGAGCTGGGGCTGTTCAAGCTGGAGTAGAGAAGACTCGGGGGAGACCTTAGAGTCCCTTACAGCGCTTAAAGGAGCTATAGGAGAGCTGGAGAGGGACTTCGGATAATGGTCTGGAGTGACAGAACAAGGGGAAATTCTCTTTAGCTGAAGAAGATTAGGTTTATATTAGATATAAGGAAGAAATTCTTTACTATAAGGGTGGTGAAGTCCTGGTACAGGGTGCCCAGAGAAGCTGCGGCTACCCCATCCCTGGAAGTGTTCAGGGCCAGGTTGGATGGGGCTTGGAGCACCCTGGGCTAGTGGAAGGTGTCCCTGCCCATGGCAGGGGGTGGCATGGGATGACCTTTAAGGTCCCTTCCCAGCCAAACCAGTCTGTGATTCTATGATTCAATGGTATTAGAAGTGACCAGCAACAGAGTTTTGTTGTCAGCATTGCTACCCTTTACCTATTGCTGTCTGTTTCTTTCTGAGCTGGTATAATCCTTCCACTTTGGAGGTATTCCTGTGTTCTGATTAAAATCAGAACTTAAAATAGCTACTTAAAAAGTAGCCATTTATATTTCAATTAGTTGTTGACTGTTGGTCATCATTACAGAGAGCAGCAGGAATTCCAAAAGAATGATTTACCTCATCCATGAGATAAATGTGAAGAAAATACCTATTTCTCTCCAGTGATTGCAGATTAATCCTCACTAGGTAAAAGGTGGATTTATGCATTCCATACTTTCAAAGCCAGACATGATGTGGTTGTTTTAATATTTAATTACACAGTTTGCATTGATTACCTCTGTCTGAATGCCTTTCTTGGAGAAGAAAGAATTCTTTTGTTATTCATTTTTTTAAATGAATAACAAAATCACCAAGAAAGTATGGAGTCATAAAGAGAAAGATAAATATTAAATAAATAAATTAGCAAAATGTGAGCAAAGGAGGTGACTATTTGCTTGTTTCTTTCTCCCTAAATAATGTTAGAAAAACTAAGTATTTTATCCTAGCTTTTTTTTTCAGATGAATATTTTTGTTTATAGTGAATCAGGAGCTGTGGAGTCCCTCAAGACAGAGAGACCTTACAAAGAGATCTGGATAGACCAGAGAGCTGGACAACCACCAACTGGATGACATTCAACAACAATTCAGGGTTCTCCACCTGGAGCAAGGAAATCCTGGGGGATGAGAGGCCGGGAGAGCAGTCCTGTGGAAAGAGATCAGGGCGTTGGATTAATGGCATCTTGAACATGAGCCAGCAGTGCCCTGGCAGCCAGGAGGCATCTAAAGCTGTCAAAGAGCAGCCAAAAGGGAACATGAAGATGGTGAAGGGTCTGGAGAAGCCACACAAGGGATGGCTAAGACCACTTGTCTTGTTCAGCCTGGAGGAGACTGAGAGCAGAGCTTGTGGCACTCTGCACCTTCCTTAAAGCATGCAGTGGACGGGGAGGTGCTGATATCTGTGTCACCAGTGACAAGAGCCAAGGAAATGGCTGTAGTTGTGCCAGGGGAGGGTTAGGTTGGATATCAGGAAAAGGTTCTCCTTTGAGGGTGGTCAGGCACTGAACAGGCTCCCCAGGGAGTGGTCATGGCACCAAGGCCACCAGAGCTCCAGTAAGAGCTAGACAATGCTCTTAGTCATATAGTTTAATTTTAGGCCATTCTGCAAGGAGCAGGGAGTTGGACTTGATGATCCTTATGGCTGTCTTCTGACTTAAGATATTCTATGATTCATTTTCAAAATGAACCTACCTCTGCTTCTTGAAAGGCCCTTTTTATTATTATTTGAAAATTGCTTTCTGTCTTGGTTTTGTTATAAGTTAGGACAC
>VXAD01000397.1:669235-717801 GCA_013399195.1 Dicrurus megarhynchus | reverse complement strand
AAGGGAAGGGAAGGGAAGGGAAGGGAAGGGAAGGGAAGGGAAAGAAGAAAGAAAGAAAGAAAGAAAAAAAGAAAGAAAAAAGAAAGAAAGAAAGAAAAAAGGAAAAAGAAAGAAAGAAAGAAAATGAAAGAAAGAAAGAGAAAGAAAAAAAGAGAAAGAAAGGTGTCTTCTGAAGAGCAGCAGAAAGCAGAGGATAGTATTAGTATTTCCTCCATACACAAGGTAATTTTTTAGATTTAATGGTTATATACAAGTAAAATAAATTGCAAATCAAACTAAGAGATGATGAATGAGCGTGTCTGTGTTCTCTCTCAGTTTTGCTCATTAACACTTCATAAGAGCTTTACCTAAAATGTCTCATATTCAAACTCTAGAAGACCTATCAAAATTAGGAAGGAGACAGAAATGGAAGATGACTCATCTTGCTTGAATAGTTCCTAACTGGCCAGAAAATTTATTCCTCTTAACTGGAATGGAGGTTTTCAAATCTTCAACACAGTGAACAGAATGGAAATACAATTTTGAACAAAATATGGGATACTGAAAAAAATTATTTTTTGCTTAATAAGTCAGTTTATTTAAAATTTTATGGACTTGAATAGGGACAAGGTCTAACTCATTGCCTAATGAGCATTCAATTGATTTAAAGCCTTAGAAATCAAGGACACAAATTTTGTATTGTTTTTACACAGCCAAGACATACCTCTATCTTTTGTTACATTAATTCTCCTGAAAGTGGATTCATGTAATTTTCTGCTCTTGTTTCAAACTTTAAGATTAAAAAGAATCATCAGAGAATTTTAATATCTAGTGTAGACAGTGAAAAATTATTAACTTTTGATATGTTTATTGTATAAAAAAGAACATTAACTCTGAAACTGTCAAAGATTTTATCTGCTACTCATTACTCAACTTCTTCCTTGGGTTACTGAAGCTGTAAATATTTTCATTATATTTTTAAACTGTGATCAACTTGTTCTGATGCTTCAAAAGTATTGTTTTGTGGAACCAAATCATGTTGAAACAGATCTCTAAGAGGAAATGGGCCATAAAAAGAAGAGAAAAGATGAGTAAGATGTCAGCTTGGACAACTAGGATTTTAAAGTTGTGTTTCACTTAGTATAATTTTTACCAAAAAATGCAATATTATAACAGAAACAGTGTGACCAGCAGGATCAGCACAGTGATCGTCCCCCCAAACTCAGCACTGGTGAGGCCACACCTCGAGTGCTGTGCCCGGGTCTGGGGCCCTCACTGCAAGAAAGACATTGAGGGGCTGGAACACGTCCAGAGAAGGGCAATGGAGCTGGGGAGGGGCTGGAGCACAAGTCATGTGAGGAGCTCTAAGGGACCTGGGGTTGTTAAGTCTGGAGAAAAGGAGTCACTGTCCCTGGAAGTGTTCAAGAAATGACTGGACATGGCACTTGGTGCTATGGTTTAGTTGGCATGGGTGGGTTTAGTCAAAGGTTAGTCTTGATGATCTTTGAGGTCTTTTCCAGCCTTAATGATTCTACAATTCTGTTATTCTATGATATTCATTCTGCTTTTTGTTGCCCTTTTGCTGGCAGAAGTAAAAGCTAACAAAAGAGTGAGAATAAAATTGTGAAGGAACATGTGGCATTCTTTTTCCTTTAGTGCAACAATAAGTACTGCTTTTGACTGAATGCTTTTGTGAAAGTTGTTGAATACATAGAATGAATATTTGAGACTTCCATGTATTCTATTTCATTGATCATTCTTTGGCCTTAAATATTTTCTTTCTTTTCCATATCTGTGGCTCATATTGTCATGGAAGACAGAGGACCTATGGCAGGAAGGCTGTGTCATTTGCTAAGGATGCATGATTTGGGAATTCAACATAGTTGAGCCTGTGGAGGAAGCAGTTAAAGATAAGGATCCCACTTTCTGAACAGATATTCTAAGTACTAAACAGTAAATTTCTTGTGGAAGGTGTTAATTCTTATGTTTCTGTGACTGCATCCGATTTTTATAGAAAGATGGCCTTATGGAAATGTATCTAGGAATGGAAATCCAAGGAAATGTATATTATAAATATTATTCTGTCTTCCCCAGGGAGAAATTGTGTTTATACCTTGGTTGGTGTCCTAGTTACAGCTTTAACCAGAAGGGGTTGATGTGCCTTGTTCTCTTTTCATCATTTCTTAGAGCATGATGAAACAATGTTATCTGGTTATTGAAATATGTCATATTAATATTCATAGTATAAAATTAAAAACACTAAAACAGTAAATAAAATCCAAATAAGAATTTTTATCTGAAGATACTAAAGAAAACCATTTGAACTCTTACTAGGTTTAAAAGTAATGTATCTATTTCATTTCACAAGGGCCACTTTTTTTTACATAAATAAATATTAACATTCAGCTGTGAAAGTTTAGACATACTGTGCACATCTGTGCACCTGTACACATCTTCATTTTTGACATTCATAAGTAGGCATTTGTATACAACACCACTTTGAAAATGAGCAACTTCATGATAATTTTCCCATTAATTTCAGCAGGATCAAGTTAAATTGCCTAAGGAAGATTCATATCTAAATTACACAGAGAAGCTTCCCCAAGATAACCAAAATGAAATTGAGTTCAGCATATGAACAGAGGTCCTGACTGCTCTTCACCTCTTTGGTGACTATCAGGAAAGAGTAAGATGCAAAAGAAGTCAGTGAATGTTTAGTCAACACTGATTGACAGGGACCTGCTGACCTAAGCAGATGAAGTGGAAGCTAACAATTTTTTTTTTTCTATATGAAATAATCTATTTATTTTTAGACATCTGGCAAAAATAGAAAAAAACCCAAGAAGTAAAATGGTTTGGTATTAGACCACAACAAGGTCATTATCAGTAAAGTAGCTCAGGTCAAAATAATTGTAAAAGGTTAGTTATCATGGCTAAAAGAGTGGAGGGAAGCACTACTGCTGTGAAATGACAGAAAGATGGTGGAATAGCACTTGCACAGATGATGAAAGGAAACAAACAGAAATAAGGAAAAGCAGAGAAAGAGCTACTCTGTACAGCTAGATGATGACATGGATACATTACCATGAGATCAAATAGCAGACGGAGAATGACAGCTGTAAAGAAGCACTATTGAGGTATGTCCCTACAGTGAACAGACTTCTGAAAACTACCTGATAGGACAGAAAAGGAAAGGTTTACTTATGAGCAGATAGAATAGCTTGTCTTTCATTTTGAGTTCATCCACTGAGGACTGTAATTTATTCTGTGCTTGAAGCAGAATGGTTACTTTGACAGCATCTGTAAATGACAGTGTTGCTAACCTACAGCTGTTTGTGCACTACCAAAGGTTATGATTTGAATGAAAAGTCAGTAGTTTGGAGGGGAAGTATCTTCCAATATGGCTTCATCATTTGCAGAAGTCACCTCCTCTTCTTCATATTGAGTACAAGTGAACTGAAGAGCACAAAGACAACTTTGCTTTCTTTTCTGTCCAACTGTTCATAAAATTAATGAAGGTAATGGGAAGGAAGAAGGAGCTAGTCTTTGGGCTGACAAGCTGAGGAAAAGCCTGCAAGGTCTTAGTATTAAACATCAGATGTCTGGAACTTACAGCAAACCACAGAATTTCTTTGTCACTACAGCAGTCTTTTTCAGTCCCGTTACATACAAAGCTACCTGATGCCCAGTTTATAAAACCAGCAGTCCCTGTAAAATAACAAACAAAAAAAGCATGTCTTTAATTTCATTTACTTCAGTTATTTCCCAGTGAGTATAGTATCAACCACTTCATTTAAAGACTGTGAAATATCCCAGATGGGTTTTTGTTGGAGGAAGTTAAGGGGTAGAATTCAGCAGTATTCATCAGATCAAAAAGGTAGTTTTACTGTCTTGTCTGTACCAATAGCTGTGAAGATCAATAGGTGGTGGAGCCACTGAATCAAGAGAGCAAAGGCTAGTACATGATATAAAGAAGACTGAACTCACAGAAGGAAGCAGTACGCAATGAATTCCAAAAAGAAGACAAAGGTTTCATACCTTTCATTCCATATACCTGATTTATAGGTCTTTATATAGCCACTCTGAACTCCAGACTCTTCAGTTGTTAATAAATACACACACACGTATGTATAGATATGAGTGTATTTTTTTCTGACTATAGCATAGCATTAGTATGCAGCAAAACCTAGCACAACCAGACTGATGATCCTATGTCTTTCATAGAATTAATAAGTATGACTGGTTGTGAGGAAATACACCATGACCGGATTGTTTTCAGAACTATATATACACCATAAAACTCTAGATTCTACTTTTGTATGTGCTGGGTTGCGTGCCAATTAACTGTAGGCATCTAGTCCACAGATACTTTTAAGGGAAGATGTTGCTCTTCAAAGTGCCTTCCAGCCCTGCACTCTGAAGTGACTTTGACATAACACAAAATCATGGACCCATAAAACGATTGAGGATGGAAAGCATCTCTGAAGGTGTCAGAGACTGAAAATAGTTCATGCCTCAAATGTTGATATAAAGTTCTTGCTCATTATAAAGAAGCTACAATCAAAGAAGCCTCCCTGAAGACTGGGACTTTGAACTGCTGATTAGGTAAAGAGAAACCCATTGTTCAATCATCCCCAGCTGAGTTTGGGGTGGGGGGAGAGCACAGCTCACAGAAGCCAGGTTTTACAGAGACACCCCGCCACCCCCCCCAAACTGAGCGGGGCGGGGAAGAGGTTTCGGGTATGTGGTGTAACCTCTGGTCAGAGGCACTGAACACCCATCCTCTGTTACACAAACTGGCCCAGCTGTGGAACCCCCATCCCCACAGGCCACATCCATGGGACATTCACGTGAGAGGCTTTGCACCAAAGGACTGCACCTGATGCAACAGACCCAGAGTCTGCCGTGAGAAACTGCTCCCCTCACCTCCATGGGGACATGCCTGGGCATTGTTACCTGGCTTGAGGTACCAATGCCCAATAAACCCATTGGATTCTATGCTTTACAGGGGGACCTGCATTACCAAAAAGACCAGCTGGAGAGGATCAAAGGAGCATTGCTGGGATCCATGGAGTGGTGATATTTATTCTGTCCCTGTCACTCTTTCTGTCCCCCCCACCTATTTTCTACTTCTTTCCTTTTTTTCTCTCTCTCTCTCCCTCTCATCAAATAAAACCCTTACTATTGTCACTGGCATATGTGACAACTAATACCTTAATTCAGGCAGAGGCATTTCTAAGAACCTTAATAACTGGATCTCAACAGAAGGTAATCCAGTCCAAACCGCTGCTCAGAGGAGGGACAATTATGGTAGGCTCCTGGAATGGTATCCAGATAGTTTTTTACTATCTCCAAGGAGGGAGACTCCACATTATCATTGAGCAACCTGTTCCAGTGTTTAAATACAACTTTTGCCTGTTCACTGTTGTCCTGAATCAATGTAGCACTAAGACTCTGTCTATGCCTTGATTATTGCTTCTCATCGGGTATTTTTACACATCAATGAGATTCCCTCAAGCCTTTTTTCCTCCACCTAAACATTCCCATGTCTCTCAGGATCTCTTTGTATGAGAGATGCTCCTGCCCCTTTACAGTATTCATGGTCCTTAAATGGACTCTAGCGAGTCCATGTCTCTCTTGCAGTGTGGAACCTGGAACTGGTCCCATGGCTCCTGAGGATTACAGTAGTGCTGAGTAGCGATGAAGAATTGCCTTCCTCAAACTGCAGCACTGGATGCAACACTGGAACATCCCCTAATGGACACAGGGATTTTGCAGTCTGCATGTCATCAGAACAGTCCCCTCTGGTGATGCCAGAGAATGGGAAATATTCTGGAGTTCCTCAATGCAATGCCTCATCCACCAAATGTCTTACCTTCCTCTGAGAGAATGTATGTCCTAAATTTAGGCTAATTGAATTGCAGCTAAACAATTTCTAAAATAGACTAGTCAGTAGTTCTCTGACCCATTGGAAACAGCTCATGGTGGAAAGATTAAAATCACACATATTTTTTACCTAAGAAATTAATTTCTGTTATTATTTTTAATTAATAATGCTCATTGTTCTTTTTATAATAATGCTGTATTCAGCATATTTCTTTCAACACTTTTGTATTCTTTTTAGAAACACACTTTGAAACAATTAATTATGAATATTTGTGATGTTATGTCACTTGCATAGGTCCACATTCTCAGTTGAATATGCATTGAAATTTTTAAGGTAAAGAAAATAACAAGAAAAAAAAAGAAGCTAGTACAGTTATACATTATTTAAATTTCTATACTTTATAAAGAACAGATTGTAGTTTAAGCTCAGTTTACATAATTCTTTGTGGTGAAAGAGGATTTGCTTCAAATGTTTAGATCACATCAAAATTATGTTATTTAGATTAGGTTTGGTTTGTTCAGTACAGAAATATACAAAATAAAAATGTTCTCTCATGTGCAGGATTCAAAGGCAGAAAAGCTATGTTTCTATTACCTAGATATCACACCTAAAGGCATTAGGTTACAAAGAATTTAAGTCTGAGACCTTAGATTGCTTGTATTTCAAAGTTGTGAGCTTGAATACTATGTGTGAGTCAGAATGATGGGATTTAGAGATAGCATTCATCCACCTGTAACCACAAGTTCAAATTGTACTTCTGCAGTGCAAGAAAAGTAAGGCACGACTGCTCCCAGAGCTGACATTTTGACAGATACAGCAACAGAAACTTTGATATTTCCATTAGGTCTTAAATTACACATTCAGTAATGAAAGCAATGTGTCAGCACTTCCAAATGTTCACAAAGCCATGCACCATTACTGCTTTCTGTAACACAATTGCTTCAAAAACTTATCAAATCTCACACCCCCCTCACAGGAACACAAGACTCTTGCCATCAAAACAATTTGAGCAATGTTATCGAATACACAACCTCAAAAACAAGTCTAAGAAGCAAGCCTTTTGGAGGATAGGAAAATGATGGGTTTTTTTCTGTTGCAGGTGGGAGCAGTATTCCTATATTTTGGGGGAAATTAAAATTTTGTTTGAAAAACTCTGAAATTATACATACAATCACCTCAAGTCAATGAGATAATTACACACAAAGTAACTATTGATGTTGGTTCACATTAGTTTCTGTTCCTCACTGTGTCACAATGAGGATAAGTTATTCTTAGTTTCAGGCTAGAACAAGCTTCCCAAAACAACTCTCTGTGGTGAAGTGAAACACAAATTTTGAATAGGGTTTACTTCTACTTGGCATGCAAGAACTATGGAAATCAGAAATAAAAGAAATGGGAAAAAAGCACCATGTTACGTTCAAAAATACATTAATCTCTCAATTTAAATAAGGCAATAAACTATAAATATTCCATATAAATTCTTTCATTTAAACATAACTTGATCTTCGCTCAAGTACCAGCTATGTATAAAATAAAGGAAGAAGTTTGATGGAGAAGAAACTCACAGACACTGGACATCAACATAATTTTAAACTAGGATCCAGTCCTTCAAAAAGAAACTATAGTGCAAATAACTGATCCCAATTAAACTTGAGATTTGGTTCTTTTTTGGAAAACATTTTAGGAAAACATACTTTGCACAAAACAGGTGTAAATATCTGATTCAGGATTGTGTGAGTGAGGATTTTGTGACTGAAGACTGTGCATTTTAATTGTGTTGTACAAAAGAACAATGGGCTTTAACTATTGGTTATTGTTGATGAGGCCTGCTAATGGCACCTGAAATCTGCAAAGATGCATATTTCCATGCTAGTAGATTCTGATGAAATATATGGGATGCAATAATCAATTATTTTGCCTACATAGTAACTTTTAAGAAATAAATAAAAATTCAGCTAGGTCCTTTAAATTGCCTCTAGAACAAAAAGTATTCACCTTGTTTAAAAGATGAATTCTGTCTTCCTTAGAATATAGAGTTAGATTTTGTTGGCACAAAAACTAGGTGGAACTAACAGTTACAGGAAAACATCATTAGTTAATTATATTAATTTTAAAAACTGTTCTAGATGAGTTTTGTCTAAATCTAGTATTATCTCTCTTGACAAGTTTCTAACGTATTTTTAAAACAGTACTTCAAAATATTTAATTTTTCCTGTTCCAAAATATTACTTTCCTAGGAAAATCAGTAAGTTTCTGAAGATGAAATATGGCTTGTGGTTCATTCTCTTGACATTGGCATATAAATCTTATTAATAGAAAAAAATAAAAAGGCCTGCATAAAAGACTGTAAATCAAGTTGCCTGATATTTCTACATTACAAGGCATGTCTCAAACTGCAACATAAAAATAAAGGAATTTCTATTGCAGAGAAATATAGAAAGGATTAAATTTATTTAAATATAGTCAAAAAGTTCTCAGAATTAATTGCTTGAAGTGGTTGGGAAGCTGACATTGTAATAAGTATGGAAGCATTTTTGTATCTTGTCAAAAAATGCCTAGATTTGTTTAGGGTGTCAGCCAGGTGCAAATCTGTCGCTAGTAACAGAAAAGAAGTTGTTTCATGGAAAAGGTTGATGGAAAGTAAACTGTCTTGGGAGGACAAAAACACAGTATTCATACAAAAACTTAGTATTCAAAGCAAGTGTAAGATCTCTACATATATGGCTCATCTACTTCAACATAATTAAAAATCAGAAAGATGCAAGCATATATTAAGTATTTCACAGCAACCTCTTTCTTTTAAAAACTCCCCAAAATGAAGTGAAGGTTTATTCCTTGTTACTGAAAAAAAAGACAGAATAAATCTGAAGGTGAAATATTTCTGCTATGAAGTTTAGTAACTTTATATAGAGTCTATATAACAAAGCAGAAAGCACATGAAGAGCTAAAAGAACAAGAAATTGAAACTTATGGAGTGTGAGTAAAAATAATTAAAAGTAAAGAGAGCATAAAGAAATCTGTGCTCTGAAGGTTTCTACAATTGAAAGGGTTTTCTATATCATCTGTGGTGATTAGTATATGCTGCAAAGTTGGTACAGTACATATCGTATTTTCATCAGTTGCAGTATTTAATGAAAATGTTATTCTGTGCAATACCATTTAGTTAGTGTAGGTAGTTAGAGAAAACCTGAAAGAAAATGCAGCAGGTGCACTAAATATTAGACATTTCTGGATTTTTGTTGATTAATGATTTAGTTTAACATGACCTTTAAAATCATCTTTGCTTATGAGTATAAAAATAGCACTTGTACGAGATTTGTGAGAAATGATGCAATGGATTCAACATGCTACCATTTATTGAACCTGGAGGGAAAAAAAAAAAGTGATGCTATAACTAAAGCTCAGAAATGCTTTTTTAACAAGGAATAGTCTTTTAAAGTCTTATTTCTTCTGAATGTTCACTAGTTCACAAGTGGGTTTTGTTAACAATAGATTAACTTAATATTTTTGAAAGAAATTTCTAAGACCCTTCCAGATATTTCTCTTTTCCAATCTCAGACTCAGATTTTAATTTGGTTTTCTGATTTCCAGCTATACAAGCACGATCCTTGCTAAAACAGCTTATCCTCAGGACCAGAGAGTGATCTGTGGTACTTTTTTATTTATTAGCACAGGTGAAACCTTTGGTTTTGCTTTCAGTAACATCTGAAAGCATATCTGGAGCATATCACACATGAGGAGAGGCCAGGAGAATTTGGGAGCCTTAAAGAAGTTTAAAGGGAGATCACTCCACTATCTACCAAGCCAGACTTTCATCACAATGGAAGGATAAGAAACAGACATTAGTTGGAATATGGGAAATTTTGATCCAGTATGAGGACTTGCTTTGCTCTAAGGGGGAGTTTGGCCTCTTGAGTATCCTTGAACCTACATGAGTCTGTCATTCTGTGGATTAACATACATACATCCTGTATGGATATGGACAGATGTTCACCTGAAAATAAACTTCTAAAAGAAATTAAGTAAGTAAAAGCCCAATGATATCTTTCTCAGGAAAGGTTTAAATCTTTAGCAAATTATAATAATTTCTGGAGTCTTGCACAAACCTTTTGACAACGGTTGGAATACTAGCAACAGCAGTATTGTGGAAATTTCCTGAAAAGAAATGATTCATTGAAATAAAAACATGACTAAAAGAAAAGTAAGCAAGACTATGGGAGAACTGGATTTTCTTTTCACTCAATTTTTCAATCCATTCCTGGCTTTAGGAATAAACTTTAAAACCAGTTATAATTAAGATACTCAGAAAGGGGTTGCAGGAGGTGCAAATAGGACAATGAGCTATTTACTATAGACTACTTGATGGACCTCCCCCAAGGATAACTTTAGATTAACAATTTTTTTAGGGCAAGTAGAAGAAATTTTCATTAAGTGCAATTTATGAAAACCAAGAAATATTGTTGAAAGTAGAAAAACTTTATCTGCTTTATGAAGGCTATTTTTTAGCACATAAAAATTGATTTACTTCCTTACTACCAGCATATATGCTTTCTTGCTACAATTTGAGTTCCCAGGAAGAAGGAAAAATATTTGGATTTTTTTCTCTAAAGAAAATGAAAAGTAAATGTGCATGTGTATATGCATGAAAAGTAAATGTGTATGTGAGGGGGACAGAACAAGAGAGAATGAGTGCACACACAAATGTTTTCTTTGAATGAAAATTAACAAGTGAGTGTCACAACTTGAGCAGTTTATTGATATGAAAAACAATACAGTAGAGACAGTGAACTTAAGGCAACCGTGAGAAGACACAGTATTGAGCTACTCAGGAAATGAAGGGCCGTCATATTCTCATCATCCTTTAGACTTCAAAGAATGTAGAAATAAGAAAGACAAAGCATAAAATCCTGAGAGGCCAAAGGAAGGGGTATTAATACATTTTTTCTAAGGCAGCATTGAATCAGAATGATGAAACAAATAGATGGATGGATCAACTCATAGATAGGACAAGTGTTTTCAGCAAAACATTGCCAGGCATATGAAGGACAGGAAAATGATTGGAAGTAGTCAGTATAGAGTCACAATGGGGAACTCATGCTTGATCACCTGTTCATGTCCCAAGCATGACAGCTGCAGGGCACTAAGCCTGTCACATTACAGCAGTAGTTAAAAACAACAAACAAACCCCTGAAACAGATGAAACAGTTCATCTTGCCTTTACTTTCCTCATATGCAAATCCTTGCCAACGTACCTGACTCCACTTTTGTTTATTCTTTGTTAGGTTTTGTGCCTCAATTATTATTCCCCTGATGAGGGAATTTTAATATCTTTTCCTAGGCGCCGTAAAAAAAATAAGACCTTCTGTCTTCTTAGTTTGCAGATAGCTGTTTATTAAGTCTTATCAAAGAAATTTAGCCCATAGCTGGGCATTAGACATAGCACAGAGCAAGGAATGCCACGAATGGCCGCTCTATCTTGATAGCACACTCCTTTAAAGGTAAATTATCCAATTAAAACTTAAAACGAAAGATATTTTCTTTTTTCTACCAATGCTCAATAATTCACCTCATCACGTTTACCAGAATTGCAGGTTTTTTTCATCCAATCATTCCAAACTACCTCTACCGCAGAATATGGAGTATTAGAAGAAGAAGAAGAAGATCTAAAAGACAACTACTATCCTCCATTTTGAAGTTTTTTGCTTTTATCTATTTACTATATTAACCAACCTAAAAAGTCTGGATTTTTCACCCTGTGACGACCTTACATAATATCCCATCACCTAGTTCACACCAGTGTAAATTTTAATTCTTCCCAGAGAGTATATAGATTTCTCCATGGACAAAGGTAAGAAATGCTGATGTACAGGGGGGTTTTTATACTTAAAAACAGGCAGAGTGATATTCTCTGCATTCTGGACTCCAGCAATTCTTCACCCTTGCCTAACCATATCAAGCTCTGAAATCCCCTCCCAACAATTCACATACATCTCCCACCTTAACCAGACTTTGCTGTTCCCAGAAATGAAAAGTCACAAGCAAAATCCTTGTGAATTACCTATTTAATTCATCAAGTCATAGAAAACTGGAGAATGAGTTACAGAGAAAGTAGAGAGAAAAAGGGAAAAAGAGATCAAGAGGGTGTGATGGATAATTTTCAGAAAACAAGCAAAATCCAATTATCATGTACCAGAAAAAGGATAGCTGGAGCTGGACGGGGGAAGGAGGGAAGGGGAAGTGAACTCCTATTTATTAATTTCATTTTTTCAGCAATGTCAAGATGATCACCATAAACCTGGCTGTTTTGAGGGATCCCCAGTCTCTCTCAGGGATTCAGGAGCTCTAGAAATTTCTTCATCTAACTTTTCCAGAACAAAGGGTTCTTGAACAACCTTGTTCTCACCTTGTTCTCATGCTTCTTGGTGCATTCCTGCACCTTGTCTTCCTTATGACTCTATCAACAAAACCATCAGGACTGACAGTTGACTCCTTACCACAGTTGACCCCTTACCACCTTTTCTGACTATTTTTCTACTTCCAGAGAGCTCTAAACAGAGCCTCATCCTTCTGCCCTCTCATAACAACCAAACCTGACAACCCGTCTCTGCACAGCATCTCAGGTCAAACCCCTCTTATGACCAAGATGTCTTCTTCAATGTCTCTGTGAAAGAAGCATATCAGACAGAATATGTTAATCCCTCTAATTATCTTTTATTTGTTATTGCAAGCCACTTTGTATAAGCAGGGATCCAGAATCTTATCTCAAGTCCATCTGGAAAAGAGCTACTCTTCAGGTTAGTGGAGGAGCTCTATATCAGGTTGCCATACTACTGCTGTGCTGTGGCCTAGGAATAATTCAGCCAGGTCTGTTCTCTGTGCCTTCGTACACTCACTTATGGATTACTGCTGTAGAAGTAATGGAGTCCATAACCACTGCAACCCAGTATAAGTGCTGTGTCCTGTGGAAATCTTGAGATGAATAACAGAAGACTCTTCCTCCATGTCCCCCTCTTCTGATTCACATTTACTTATTTCCTTTCCCAAACGTATTTTTCTTACCTAATGACCTAGATCAACAGCCAGCTTCATCCAGAATGCCAGATGGAGAACACATTCTTCTTCACCAGCCTGCTAAACCACATCTTCACCTTCAGCCTGGATTTCTGAACTGTTAAACTCAATTTATGTGGATATTATGGGTATGGATAATCAAGACATATAAGAGGCAAGTGTAACTAAAGGATTCAGTAGAACTGTGGTAAGTTCCAGATTGTCTCCACACTGCCCCAACAGATACCACTACCTACTCAGATACCACATCCATGGAGGTACAACTTAGTACATCCCTCTTGAACACTATCTTAGAGCGTCTCAGCTGGCCATGTTTGGGCTTTGGATTTATCTAGAGCTGTTTTAGAATTAGCAGCTTCTCACCTAACCTATATCTAAACTTGATCTAGCATGATCTTCTGCTAGGTATGTCAAAACCTTCAGTCTGCTGGACACATTCTGCCTGTGCTTATTACACACAATAGGAGAAGGTTCCTCATCAAGGTGCAGCATCTATTCTATTTTAGTTACAGTTGCCAAATTGGATGGTTATTAGCCTTTACAGAAGGATAAAAATAGAGCTCATTTTGATGAGCATTTTTGGTGAGCAATTCAGCATTTAGAGCCTTTCGAATCTGTAAGACTGTATTTATACTAGAAAATATAGCAGTGTCAGAGAATGTTCCTGAGCATGGGAGTGTGTTCTTTTATACTGGATTTCTGTATAATCTTCTCCTTTAAGGAATTTTTCCTTGAGTTTCTTCACAGCATGGGCAAACTCAAATTTTTGGTACACTGAGAGTCAAAGAGGTCTATAGTTTCTATTTGACATTCATTTCCTAAATTAAAAATTTATATCCTCAAAACTCTTTGTTTTGAGGGTGTTTTGATATTCAACCCAAACATTGTTTCTTCCTGTGTAGACCACCAGGCACACAGTTTTATTCTTCATGCTAATTTACCTACATCATGGTTAAAAGGATTCTTCCTTCTTACATATTTTGTCTTCAAGGCCCAATCCAAAAGGAATTATTCAAAATTTTTGCTATGTCAAATACTGCACTGCAGGGAGAAAGAGTGTTGATAATTTCCCAGGACCTGCTTTTAACAGCTGAGTGCTTGTAGCAATCTTAGTTATGATTAACAGCTCTGTGTTTCTCCTTAGGCTAAAGAAGATTTTGACCTCTGATCCTAAATGCCTAATTTGACTTTAACCAGTACACTCTTGGGTGTAAAGGAGAAAAGGAACGCTGACTAACTCTCCATCGCGTTTTGGGGCTTCCAGACAAAAAATAACAAACTGATATGACTAATCAGCCCAGCTTTCAGTGACATCTGTCATGAATCCTAGTGAAAAGATCCTCAGGCCAAGAGTGAGATGTTTAAGCATTTTTCTTGCCTTAGTATTTCCTACAGTTTAGTTCAGCTGGCTGTATTCAGCTTGCTGAGCTGTGTGGAACTTACATGCAAAATCTTACCTTTCTCATTTTTTTCATGAATTGTAGGTGCATGGTCTGTTGCTGAAGCTTCTGCCAAGCAACAAACACATCTGGAAGTTAAACACTGAAAACCTGAGCCCAAATTCCCTGGTGGATTAGGCTCCAAGCTTACTCACATTTCTATGTACTTCCTACATATATCTGTAATTTAGTATAATTGTATTTTTATATAAAAAACTATATGTATAACTGCTTAGGAGGATCTTCTACTTCCTGGTATCATATATAATCAAGTCCTGATAACTAATCACTAGGCATATGTCAACCATATTTTGATTATTTTTTTTAAATGTCCATAGTGAGGTTCAGACTATGCTCTTTGGTGGAAACCATTTTGTGTTTGAAACTGTCATCAGTAAGGTTTTGGAACTGCTTTACTCTAAAAAATAAAGGCCTTTGGGTTGAATCCCTAAAGCATATAGGTGTCCCTGCACATGGCAGGGACTAGATGATCTTTAAGGGCCTTCTCAACCCAGGCCCATCTAAGATTCTCTTATTCTATGATTGGTCACTTGTTTTCTTTTTGTGCATTACAGATACATGCTTAAAAGCAATTTATTTGACTTATTTAAAGGCAGTATCCTGCAGAAGACCTTCTTCTTTCACCTTTCGACCCCAGTTCTCTCAAGCATTGAGTCATACGACATCAAGGTCCTGTGGTTTCAAGTTAGTAATCGTGCTAGCGCAGGCAGCAGTGTATTTAATGTAGTTTATTGGACTTTGAAATTATAAACAGCTTTAAAAAAAAGCATTTTCCATTTTGAGTAAATCATACCAGTTGTTATGCTTTGATACTGTTTATGAACTCACTGCTGCTACAAAGATAGTAGATGCCAGCTGGAAAACAAATACATTCATTCTTTACAGATTCAATTGAGAGTGGCTCTTACATAACTGTATCCTCAACACCCAGAAAATATCTCTTTTCTACAAATGGTTTCTGTAGAATCTGAAATTAGATGTGCTATGCTACACTTTCTAATAGATCATAAGGGGAAATAATTTTTAAAAGCTGCCACTGCAATTTGGCAATAGTGAAAAGAACAATAGGTCACTTGTTTAGCATATTTAGACTCTTGTTTGTGGAAGAGGTAAGAATCATGACTCCCCGTCAGATAGAGCCTCAATATCTGCACTGATAGTGTTAGTGATTACAGTTTACACCTTAGTGTCAGAGGGATGGTCAGATCCTTGTGAGAGATGGGAACTTTTAACACCTGTTTGTAAGATATCATATCACCAGAAGGACAGGTTGTGAAGATGAGAAAGGCAGCAAGGACATGCACATATCTTAGTGTTTTCTGAAAGTGAACCACACTCATATACTACCACTGTTTCCCAAAGGAATAATGGGTAGAATATTCTTGAAGACTGACTCTTTGTTAAGCTGTCAACAAGTAAATACATTCAATTTTTTTTTATATGAATACACACTAAAATATTTTTTTAAATGTTTAGAATTTAATGTATTGATTCTGAAAATACTAATATATATATGTGGCTATCTTTATGTATAAAAGCATTTAAAAAAAGCATTTTTACTTCATTTGAAGTACGTACATTTGAAGACCTAGCTCTCAGATGTTAAAATTGGAAACACCTCTGGCTCCGTGTGATCCATCAGTTCCATGGGTTGGATGCAGGCTTGTGAAAGAATAAACCAGTTTTTTATAAAACAAACAAATAGCTTAAGTCTCATTTTAAAATCTGAATCTGTAACATAACAGGAGGTAAATCCCATCTCACTAGACAGCACCTGAATTTTTTTTTTTTCCCATGTTACATAATGCTTGGGAACATAAAATGACAAGACTAAGATTCTATTGAAACATTATGTAATAAAAAATCAGTATCTGAGATTTAAAAGCATAAAAGTAAATAGACAGAACAAGTTGATAAGAATAGGTCACACAATAGATGAAAATCTAAAATTAAATATTTAATTAGAACTCTGATTTTGCTTTCAAGGTAGGTGGCATTGCACAGGCTATATTACAGTCTTTTATGTTTGTTTCTTTTTTTTTTTTTTTTCCAAAGAGAATATTCTTTATTTTTAACAGGCCACTTTAATATTAATACAAGTGTAATAGGATCAGAACTGAAAATCAGCTAAAGATGGTAAATTTTACATTATTGGGAAAATTACAATTTTTTTTTTGTATTGTAAAAACATTTTTTTTAACAATTTACCTACGTTAATCAAAAAAGTACAGCATATTTAATAATTTTACAAATTCTTCATAAAAAATATATCTCTGTACAAAAAGTTCTTTTGCACCTACTTCATGTCACAGCAGCATGTAGTGAAATGGCAGAATGGAATAGTGGGAATGAAAATTAGATTGACTTGATCATAATGCCGACGTTCTCCCCAGTCCCCCCGCCCTCACCCTCCCACCTTTTTTTTAAATTTTTTCAATAACAGCTTTTTTTGTTTACAAAATATTTTACACAGGAAAAAAAATTATTGCAGCTAGCCTGGAGAAAGGCAAGATGTGTGATACAAGCAGCAGTTTTTAACAGCTTTGAAGCACATAACCTGTTTTTTAAAAAAAATATAGAGCATGTATTATTAGCCTGTCATAATGATCTGGTCAACGCTGGGGGAAAAGTCTTCTGCATATATCTTAAAAAAAAAGATTTCCTGGCTGCCATTACCCAGCCACTGCACAACATCTTAAGAGTCTCACTCTGAAGAAGCACCATATATAAGTGCAGGCATACACAGCCCTCTGTAGAATAACTGCAGGAGAAGGAGATCCAACCTGAACAGAAGACTCAAACATAGCGGAGGAGGAGAGGAATTTGAAAGGTGTGGACAGAACTGATTAAACTATGATATTTTTATTTTACTTGGGTTCCAGCGTGAAGCTCCTGTTTAATCAACACTACAAGCAAACTTCTTAGGATAATTTGTCAGTGTGTTCCTTTTGAGTGTCCCTAATCAAAGAACACTCACTCAGGATAAGCAATCGTTACATTACCTCCCAAAATGAACCACTGAATAATGGATTCACGGAATCTGGGCTCTCTAATACAAAAGATCAAATCATTTAACTCTTCTCTTTTATCCTCCAACACATTCCTTGGTGGTCATAGTGAGATAGGGCACTGAAGAATACACCGTAATGAGAGGAGTAGAAAACATCAATAATAGCTACGTATTTTGTTTTCAAAACTCCATTTTTTTTCAGCCATTGCCACTACAGAAGGACTTCTAATGCAGTAATGTCAATTTTGAACACCTGTCAGAAACTCAACTCAGACAACAGCTTCCCTCCCTGGCCCACTCTTCCTACAGAAGCTCTTCATTTGCCAAGCAACTTCCTCTAGGTGGGGGAGGATCAGGACAACAACTTTAATTGGATGACTGTTATTTCTCAGCAAATGTGAAGGGCTCTGGGATGGGACAGATAAATGAAACTTACTGCACAATAACTTCAGAAACAAACAAAAAAGAAAGCCAAAAACTACTAACAAAATGAACAAGGAACTGAATGGAAAGGATTATTTATTAAATTTTCTTCAGAGTTTCTTGCTCATATGAAGAATGTAACAGCTGGAGGCCCTACAATACTGTATTATATTGCTGGTATTTTTCATGTAACAGATGTAGTTGTTAAGCTGACCAAGGGTTACCTTTGAAATTTTCATTGTGTTCTGCAACATTAGCTGAAAAACCTGTTACTGGGCTTATTTTACCTTTTTGTTTTGTGTATAACAGCCAGACCTACACACATATGGAGTTCAGAAAAACTTTTCAACAGGCATTGATAGCAACTGGACATTAGCACATTTTGAAATTCAGAAAACTAAAACAAAACAACAGCATCAAAAAAACAGCCCTAAATTAGAAGAAAGGCAAAACAACTTTCCTGTTTTTTGAACTCAATGTGTATGACTAAAACCAGATTTTGCTTCATTATTTACTATCATTTCCTAATTTTAAAACTCAATTTCGTTAATCTGCCCAATGCCATTTTTGTTTGTTTCCATTCAATAAAACCTATAATTTATACAAATGTTAATGATTTGTCAACCCTTATATGTATAAATGTCTCTGTCAAACTGTGTAAGTACAAAAGCAGTAAGCAGTGTGTTTAAAAAATTTTAAAATAAACAGAAAGCAAAGATAGTTGAATATTTCTCTTTGTTCAAAGTAGAAACTAGACAACTTGTTATAGACAAGTTGCACTGGATTTATATATGCTACTGTAATGTGGTTTAGTTCCATGTAACATCAGAAAATGATGTCATATTAAAGGAAAAATGGCAAAAAAATGCAAAAGGGAAGACTGTATTATGAGCACAGGCTCACAGGCTTTATGAGCTATCTAAAATAAATTACTATTCACATTTGTACACGGCAAGCAGCAATAGCTGCTAACCCCCCTGCTGTTAAATAGTATGATACTGACAGTGGTGACTGATGACTGATTTCAAAAGAAAACAATAGTGGCAATGAAAATTTCTTAGAAATGGGCTCTTGTTCTGGCTGAAAGTCTCCAGTGACTTGTAATCATGTTTACAATGAAATTTAGTGTAAAATTGACAGAAGAAACATTATCCTCTATTGCACAAGATTTTAACTGGTGCTATGCATGGGGCCCAATTTAATATTCCAAGTAAATTTATTGTGGAATGTTTTGCTTGGCAAAGAGTGAGTTAATGTCTATATACAATGGACAGTGTGTAGAAACCCTGTATATTTTTACCAGTATCTTACTCAGTCAGCCAGTACACCCTAGTGCAAAAAAATTGTGCATTAACATTTTGCGGTATGCACGGCTGGTTGGGGAATTGGCAAAACTGCCCTATGAATGAAATACATTGTAAGTTTCCCTAATTTTAGCAAGATTTCAATGGTAAAGCATTTGCAGGTGTATGCAACCTCAAGGAAGGCTGTCTCCTCCTTCAAGAGAGCTTTATTTCTTCAGAATATTCCCGGGGATAATCTCTGGTGCTATCATTTGTCACAGTACTCAAAGGATTTATCCAAGTGCCCAGAAGAACGCATTGAAAGGCATCCAGCCGCATACAAATATGAAAGTCTGAGGCATTAAATATGACAAATTGGCATGACTTGGCAGTCTTCCTTAAAGTGTGCCTTGATTTGAAGCAGATGCAGCCAGGCATTTTGATCCAACTTTAAGATGAAAAAATATTCTTTGTCTGATCCCCCGAAGACTGACACGTTTTTACCAGAAAATTTAGCTGCATGTAGGCTGACAGAAGATGTTAAAGATTACAGCAGCAAAGCCAAGAGAAGGGAAACTGGTATATGGCACCAAAGGAATTACTGCTTGTCCATCAGAGGTATGGCTATGAATCAGTCATATTGGGCACTGAAGGCTATACCACTGTACAAACTGTGTTCAGAGTCGTATCAAACCTCACAGCCTTTGCCTCTGTGGGTTTTAAGTTTGTGTCATACATGGGATTTTCAAATGAAGCTTGTCCATTACTGTTTTCATGTCCAGCATATCCATTGTACTGTACTTTTGGTCTTGTTCTGCGGAAAAAAAGACAGGAAACTATCATTAGAAACCCTTAAATAAACATTCTAATGTTTCCACTCCATCTACGTACAATAGCAAGTATCCAGAATATCTTGCACTGCTAGTGGTAGTAACCTTCAGGTAAGTGTCTGCAACTCCAGTTATTCCAGACAGATCTCCCACAGCATGTCTGTCTACCTCCATAAATACTTCCAACAATAAACACTGCCAAATACCTTGTCCAAACACATGTAATCAGATTGATGAAATCCTAAGTGATATTCACATAAATGTTGACAATTCAGTATCAAATGATACCAAAAGTAAAGACTAAAGTCTTTAATTTTTGATAGTTTTCTCATCATGAAGGAGATATCAAAATTTCCAGAACGTTCACATTTTTATGCAAAGCTCTGTTAGAACATATTAAGCCAATAACTAATGAAAAATAAACCAGAATTGTGCAGGTTTTCTGATATATCCAGTAAAGTGATATCCTATGGTATTATATTTTACTATTTTCTAAAAACCTTAAATCTCTTAGTATCTAGAAGTATCTAAAGAAATATAATAAGGAGGTTCAGTTTATTGTTTTATACATGTAATTGTAATAGGGCAAGAAAGGAAATAAAAGAGTGCAAAATGTAAGTGCTTGGTGCTTAATAAATGTAAAACAATTTAGAATCTCATTATATAACCTCAGAAAAGGGTTCTTGAAAATCAAATTCTTCTTATAAATTTTTTTTTTTGGATAGCAGATAGGGAAAGCTATCACTGAAAGATATCACTAATGGAAATTGGCAATATGCAAATAGTTCTGTTACTCATAAATATGTCTTTTCTGCATATTTTAATTTTATAACTACTTAAGCATCGTAGAAGTTAAATAGGAGGTTTCCTAAGTATAAGTAAGTAAATATATTTTAATTTTGCTCAGAAAGATGGACATGCGGTCTTCATTCCTGAAGTAATCCCTGTCTGCCAGATAAAAGGTACAACTGTGTAAAAAAGATTTAACAACCCTGGTTCTAATTAGATGATTTTAGTCTGAGATAGGCACAGCAGAAACATAAAATTGTGCCCCAAGACCTTCAAATTCTCTGTTATAGAGAACCTCTAGGGGCATAACTACTATTGCGTCATTTTGAAAATTTCATGTTGTTATTCTGATCATTAATGTAATTTCAAGAAAGTCCCTTCAAAACTTATAGACTCTGTTCTCTTTCCATTGGAATATCCTTTCTTTTGAAAAGAATAAAGTTTGACCTAAAATTACGTCACTAATCAACTCGTTAATTTTTTGATGGTAATATGACACTGATATCCCCTCTAGAAACTGTGGTTTAGTGGAAGAAATTAATTGAAAATAGAAGAAAAGGAAGAATATTCTTTGAAGTAGTAAGTTATGAGAAATATCTCCTTTTTCAAGTATAATGCATTTAAATTAGGCAGAACTGCAATGCTGTACCAGCCATACCAATAACAGAGGATTTCAGCTGCTTGTCTAAAGAATGAGTTTTATCTCTCTTAAATAAATACATAATTCTACTGCTCACGAAGGGCATTATAAATTTCATAGCAAAAACTACAAAATATACCCCTATGTCACAGTATAATTTTTTTAATGAGTTTGCCTCCTCTTTCTAAGCAATATTCCGTTTTCATTCCATCTCTTCTTCCAATCCGAATGCCTGAACAGGAACTGCAGAACAGGACCTGTCTGAAAATGTAGACCTGGAGGCATCAGAAAGGCATCGTAGAATAACAAGTTTGAAGACATAGTCGACAGCTCTCCCTGAGCAGTGTTTGTCAACAAAAGACATTTCAGGACATGGATCATTTTAACTGGAGTTCACAAGTTCAAGCCCCACGGCAATCGGCTTTTCCCAAATCATCTAATGCTGAGGTAGGCAGACAGTCTACTGCATCGTAGGGCAGTGGTGGACTTCAGTGTCTATGTGACTTCTTGCAATCACAAAATACTTTTGGTATCATGATTACAGAACAAAAGTTTAAAAAGCATGTTCCTGTTAAATACTATTTTGCAAATAGTTCTCAGAATGAATAAATTTTCAGAAGAGACACAGATATCAGGCTTTAAACCAGATTTCAGACAACATTGTTGGATTTATTCTATTATCTAGTGACATATAAAAGTTTCATGTGATCTGAAGTGGTGCCAGTTCTAATAGTAACCACTAGCTGACTCAGCACATACTGTAAGTAGTCTCATTATGGGCTGTTCCCTCATGGGATTTATGGATTTTTCAGCTTGTATAATTAATATTAATAAACTTTTTGAAAGAAGCTGCATAAATTCAATTTAATAAAGCAATAAAATGAAAAAATAGAACATGTGACCTCAGATTTCAATCTGATTCAGCCTAACGAACCAAGAAGGTTGATAGGTCTTTGCTCCTTAACAGAGCAACTCATTTTTCAAAGTGTACACATTAAGAACTGCCCTGCACTGAACTCCTTCATGGGAATACCTAGAAATATTCATCTTTCTAGAGCAAAGATACTCTTAAAAGCTTTTAGCATTGTGTTCTCTAGTTACCTATCAACATCAAACCAGAAAGTTTATTAAGTTATTGAATAAATAACATTTACAATACCTGTGTTTGTAGAGGTAAAATGCAAACCCTGATAATATTAGAGCAAAGAATGGTACCAGGATGGCAGCTGCAACCGAACTGCTGTTTGTACCGTAATAGTGATTTGAAAGGTCTGTGTCTGCACTTAAAGGACCTGAAATGAAACAAAAGGGGCAGAAATAAAATTTCCACATTATCTATGGGGAGAAATAAAATTCCCATGTTATCTATTTAATGGTGTACTTTTTATTCAAGAGTTAAAGGAGATGGTGTCTTGATAAATAATTCTATTTAAAAACTTGAAATAAATAGCATACAGCACCATAGTGTAAATATTGTTAATACCACTTCATGATGTATCAATAAATATAAAAATGATTTGAAAATAGTATTCAGCAAGTAAAATAATTATGATCATGAGTCAATTTAAAAAGGTTAAGCCATATAACTTCTGAAAAACAAATTAATTCTGCAAAAGTACTGTATTCCAGCAGTCTTAATATTCAGCTTGGAAACAACAAGCAATGCAAGCCCACAATAAACATGAACAAGGAAGGGAAAGCTGAGGTGACTGCAATAAAACACAGTGGTTCTGCTCAGCTCAGTAGCCCTCCCAAGTCTGCACCTGTGCTCACGGCCCTCTGGCAGCTGTGTTTGCACTGGGGTAGAACTGAGTGCAGACGATGCAAACGCAGCGGCCTGTGCTGTGGCCTCGCTGGGCTCCTGTTGTGCCCAGGCAGACAACCTGGACTGTAAGGCATTTTGCAGAACACATTTTTTCATCAGTATAAAAAGACACATCGCTAAATTGCTTTAATAGCTGACCACCTGGGCAATTCAAATTGTGAAGGATGAAAGACAGTTGTATGATGAAAAATACAGAAAATTGTATAGAAAAAAATGTTTTTTGAGACCTAATGTCATGTTGCCAGTTAGAACTCACAGCTCTTCAGAAGACAATATAGATCCTATTCAAGGAAGAAAGACAAGGGCAGAAGGAATGTACAGAGAGGGTGGGACTTGGACAGACAGCTGTGTTTGCTACTCTGGGATATTATTGCTGTGGAGAGTGGAGAAGAACAGGAGACACTGCTGTTTGCCTCTCAGAAATGCTCCAAACCACCAGTACAGGGTGTTTCAAACACCACAACTCCCTCATTGATAGCAACAGCATTGATCAGTCTTTTCAGGACTCTACTGCAAACCAGTTATATAGCAGAGACATGGTCACTATGCTAATTTCACCACTCTACTAAAACATCCAAATAAGTTCAAAAACTGAGAAAAGAAGATAGAGAAAAAAGCAACAATTCTCCTCTGACCCCAGCAAGTGTTCAAGGCCAGACTGGATGGGGCACTGGCAACCTGATCTAGTGAATAGCATCCCTGCCCACAGCAGGGGGTTTGGAACTAGATGATCTTTAAGGTCCCTTCCAACACAAACCATTTTATGATTCTATGATTTTTTGCAGTTCAAGCTCAATGCAAAAGACAAATGAGATAAGATTTTTTTTCTTTGATATATCTTTAAACCTTAGCTATTTCAACTGTTAATATTATAATACATTTTGCATTTAATTTTAAAAAATGTATTAAGTTTTAGGAAGTAACTAAGTTGCCTTTAAAATGAAGTCAACCTCCCTAGGAATTTCAGTATTACCACATTTGACCACTTAAAATATGACAAAATATTGTACTACAATCTTTTCCACTGTTTTAATCTTGTGTCATGCTTTAGACTTCTCTACATATTTCTGTGCAGAACGGATGAAGGAAAACATTTTCAAATAAACTTATTATTGTGGTAGTTGGCATCACATTATGAGCTTTGTCACACTACTCTGGGATATCTTAACATTGAAGTGTTTTAGAATACAACAATTTTATAAAAATCTTTGGGATTTAGTAATCCAGTATTTGTCCCAAAACTCAAACTGTGGAAATAAGCTTGGCATAAATTTATGTATTTGTACTGTATTGTACATATACTGGACATTCTCCAAGCTATCTAAATTAAAGACAGACAAACTAAGGTAGTTCCAATAGCAAATAAAAGTTTCAGAAATATTAATTTAAGTGTTTTTTATTGGTTAGAAGAAGTGACAGACTTAAAAAAAAAAAAACGAACACATGCACTTAATCACTTTCTTCATCCTTTACCACCACAATCACAAGCTGTTTTTCCAATTATTTGGAGTAACTAATAAAAAATACGGTCATGATCAAATTCATTGAAGTTAACTTACATCAACAAAAATCTGGAATTAATATTCAAACCCTTATATAAATTTCAAAACAGAAATATATGTGATCAAAGAAGTCTTAACTTATATCTCAAAGCTATTATCATGCCACATAGGATAGATAAATTTTAATGTAGCAGAAAAATTATAAAATTCATAATAAACAATTCTTGGTCTGAACTTTTTGGTACATTTAGTTAATTAAAAAAAAGTGTTGTGTCACTCAACATTTAAAAGCAGGCACAAATTTACACTTAAATAATTTAAGTTACCTATGTTGGATAACTGATTCACATTTAATAATTTACTCAAAACTCCTAGTGGAGGTAATCACATATTCTCTACAGTTTTTGAAGTACCACACTTAAGGTAACAGAACTTGACATTTTTGACTGAAGTTTACAACCTTTACCTGGAGAAGTGTGGACCAGCTTCAGTCTGTGCATTGCATATGCTTTTCATTAGGAAAAGAAACTTCACTGTAGTTTTGCATAACCTGAATTTTAGTCATTTATGAGACTTCAACATGGTCTGGTCTACTTATAATAATTTTCAGAGCTGTTTGTGATTATCCTGATGTGAACTTTGTCATTCTTCTAACAGCATTATCATGATAATAAATGGGAAAACATACTGTATGGCCCAAATTAAGGTAGTGATTGTTACCACAGCTAAAAACAGAAAAGTGGAAATACCTAAACACACACAGACACACACAAAAGGAATGAAAAAGATAATTTGGTTTACTTTGCATTGAAACAGTCATGCTTTGTCACTGGGAAACATGTTATTTAATAGAGAGATGTTCAGTAAGATTATAAGTGTTTTTGATTTTTTTTAACATTTCACATCATAAAAGGGCTTTAGCCTCCTAACACAGCAGCAGTCAGGTGAATTCAAATTTTGATAACACACAGGGAATTCATTAATGTACAAGGTGTGTACGTCTATTCTTGAGATGATTGATAAGTACTGTCATTTATACCTAATAGAAAATAATACTTTTTAAAAGAAAATACTGTGCAACCTGATCTCATGCTGGCAATCCTGCCCCTCTGACCCAAGCCATTCCATCATTCTGTGATTAAGAACATTTTCTTATCATTGCTTGTATCTATCATATGCATTTCTCCTTTGACTCCTAGCTTGGGGTTTCTGTTGACTGTCATCAGTACAGCATGGCTCAGTTTTACTCAGGGAAATGCTGTTCAAATCAGAGAATTGTGACAGCAAAAACCATGCAAGATTAAGAAAAGTAGAATTACACACCTAAGAGTAATTTCTGAGACAAGGATGGTTAGCAGGTCAAGGATTTAAGAGAAAAAAAATTCCAACACAGAAAGCAAATTAGCAGCTTCCAAGGAACAACACAGGCTGGAACTTCTTCACGTGACTGAAGCTGCTGGATAGCAAAGACTCTTTGGATAGGTGCCTCATTGGGTGTAGATGTGTGTTACCATACATTTTCACAACTCATTACTCTAGCTATCTGTTTGTGCTTTAGCTAACACACAGCAGTTCTGTACTCTGGAGCTTTCAGTACCCTGTATAGATGTAGGGTTTTCTTGTGAATGATGGAAGTTGTGTGAGACAATCTGGAGAGGAAGGATGATTCATAGAGTGAAATTTAAAACTCACGTCTCATGATATTCAACACTTTTAAGAGTTGATTAATTTCAAGTAATGGATGTGTATTCCACAGCCATTGATCTAATATAACGCAGATGCAAATTAATTATGCATATTTCATTTTTTTGTTAATATATGTTATGTCAATCTAGACAAGTCAAAAAAGTACTTTGAGGAAAAAAAAAAGGAAAGAGAGGTGATTCATTGTATTTCTCCAGAGAAAATAAATACGGGAAAATAATAATTTTGTGAAGAAGGTTTCTCTTCTCACAAAGCCACCTTTTCATACAATTTTAAAAGATGTATCCAGACTGGGATGAACAAGATCTTAGAATAAACATCTTCTAGAAGTTTAGTGTTGAGGCATAGGCACTCAGCAGTTGCAGAAACTGAACCAAGCCACAGACTTGCAGCCTTTAGAGACCAAGTTGCTATAACCTAACAGACTGAGTATACTCAGTTGTTTGAGCACAGTTCTAATAATGCCAACATTGTGTGTTTGATCGCTGTATGAGTCATTCACTTAAGAGTTAGACCTGATTATCCTTGTGGGTCCCTTCCAACTCAGAATATTCTCTGATACTCACTGAGACCAGTCTTTTTCTAGCATTGTGTTACAGAAAATTATTCATCTAATACATTGGTCTTTCCCACTTAACCAAGTAGTTCTCTACAAATGCTATTTTTGAAGTATGCTTGCAGGTGAAGAATTTCATATTGCTTTATGTATGCACCAGTTTATATATACTTCTGGCTTACTGTAAAGGCAGCAAATAATTTAACTTACTTAAGACCCAGAAATATTTAAAGTCTTCAGACAGAGGTTATATGAGATCATCATCTCAGCGGAATATGCATGAAGAGAATAGATTTAAAAAACAAAGCAAGTTACCCTTGAATATAATATTATGACCTGTATTGGATGGAAATTTGCTGTTTCCTTTTAGATGTTGATTCTTCAATAGAGAATGAGCAATTTACAGAAAATCATTGTCTATTTAGCAATCCTGTAAAAGAGATGATATCTGCATTTGCAGCAAGCTCGTTACCAAGATGTCAAAGCTGAAGATGAGAAGCCTTCAGTCCAGAAATGCAGGTGTAATTTGGACACTCCAGCTCCTTACTAGCCTTGGAAATATAGCAACTGAGCTCTTATATTACAGCTCTAAAGGGTGACACGGACAATGTTTTCCACTACTGTAGAATACACCCACTGGAAAACTCTGTTTAACTTTCTGCTTACTCTTCATTTACCCCCATGAGTTATCAATTTCACATAGAATCAAACTTTTATTTTAGGCAGCTAGCAAACCACGGATATATTTTTTGACCTTGCTTAAGAAAATAGCAAATACAAATACACACACACCCCCCAAACAAAAACAACAAACCACATTCTTACTGTTTCAAGACACCAAAGGCTGCTTAACAGACAGATGTTTGAACAAATGTTGATGCTCTGCTTTTACAGTGTGATAGCTAAATTCAGAAAGCAAAAGCAGCTTAGATATTACAGCAGTAAAGATTACATGAAAGTAGAGGCAGACAAATAATCTGTCCCATACAAGAGTTTACTCCGAAGACTGAACTTGTATTCAGCTTCAATAATTGGCAGTTCTTAGGCTGGGACTCTGAAGAGATGGGTTTCTGCCACTTGTCACTAAATGCGAATTACACTAATGCTTAGCAATTTGAGAGATGGCCAAGATGAGCAAACCCACAGCGTTAACTGCTACTGCAGTAGTTAATAGAGCAAAGATTTGACAGAACTCTAAAGAGCACTGGTTACAGCACCAGTGAAGCTAATGGAACCAAGGCAATTTATAAAATGTACATACAGTCTGCCATAGAGATATTGGCTAGGCTGTCTCCTCTCCCTAGACCAGTACTTTTCTGTATATAAACCATGCTTTGACCACTTTGCAGTAGTTCCATGATCAGGAAATGCAGATGCCTACACTTGGTATTTGCCAAAATATTTTACGAGTGAATATTTAATAAGTAAATGCTTTTTTAGTTTTTATGATAAAACTATTTTATGAGTAAAATAACTAGTTTTACACCAGCTGCTAGAACACTTGAGCCCATAGCTGTAATACCTACCTCAGAGACTCATTTCATACTTTTGACAGTGAAGTAAAATTCTGTCCAAATACACATATATTCTGAAAACATCCACCAGCAACAGGCACTCTCCAAATGACACTGCCAAAATTAGGGTTGATTCTGACCTTTTAATGTCTGATATGATTCTGACTACAATTTATACGTTTAAGCAGGAAATGTGTTTGCATTGCATGACATCCCTGGTACTTTCAAAAAGAAAAGCAAGTGCTTACAATGGCATTCTCTTTAACAGCATCCTTACTTATTAGGTTGCTATACTAGAAAACCTATGATACTAACATGTCAAGCAGAGTTAAATCGGGATTTGAACTGTATATTTCAAATACGCATATTTGGTTATATTTTGTAATAGGAGCAGTGTGAAATAAACGTGCCTACTTCATCTAGATAGCTGAGTAATTTGTTGAATTCATTCTTGTAAGACCCCAAAAGATGATACATATTAAAGATCTGTGAAAGCATGTACCTTGTCTTTGGAGCATAAATTTTCCAAAGTCTTTTCCATGTATATCACCTTGATAGGTAAAAACTCCTCTTTCAAGCCCTGAGGATACCTAGAATATGTTGAAACAGAAAAAAATATTTCTGAAACGAATAAAAAACAATATTTAGCCATTTGTTTTTCTGACTTAGAATAGATAATATGGAGCCCAGGTTTTCACTTTTAGCCTTTAAAATACTAGTGAATTTTATATGCTTATGTCACCCCAAGACAACAATATTTATTATTTTAAATAATTTATTTTATTTACTTGCAACAGTATTAAACCTAGTTTCAAAATAACACCTGGAATGAGTTAAAAATATCTAATGTATGTTGCTGGGTTTTGAAATTCTTGAAATGCCATACTCGTAATTGAATTACTATGCAGATATAGAAGCCTGCTGAATTGTCAGATTTAAAATTATTTTCCATAGAAAGTATCATGAGGTAGAAAGAAGAAATCCAAAAAGTAAAACAACACTGTTTATCTTCAAGGTTAGGTGTACTTTTATTATAGTGAACTATTTACCAAACCAAAAAAGGACAATATTTCTAAAGGTAAAATTCCCACTCCCATCTAAGGAAACAAAACAATAATGTGCTGATTCACTCCCCCTTCTCTTTCATAAACTAAAAATTCTAATCAGAGTACAGCAGATAGAAGTTTGTATACATATTTTTGAAATAAAAAGGTAATCCAATTTCTACATTGACATTCAGAGTGCTGGATTACATATTTGTAATACAAAAAAATGGACACAGTTACATAGATAATCACAAATTACGTCAGAATTTTATCGCAGCAATTTTTATCCATGGTAACCTGGATACTTACATAACCATCTAGTGCCCAGTTGTCGTTTTCAAACTTGCTTACAAAAATGTCACTGGGTCCTTTAATTTGAAAAGCTTTCAAGAGCAAATGGGCTTCTTCCTTCTTGTAAACACCTATTAAAAGAAAGGAGGTAAGGCATGCCTTTTAAACAAATTTTCAACCAGTTTGTTCAAGTATCCCTTCCAGTCTAAGTATATTGCTTTAGAACTAAAAGAGTTTGTAGAAAACGTTCTGTAATAACAGAATTTCATAACATGGAAAACCTCAAGATTTAAAGTACCGTAATGGCTGGATCTTATTTAACTCATCCTTTGACTCATCATATTTGATAAGAGCGTGCAAAGATAGGTTTGTACTGTTTAATTTTATACATAACAGGGCAAGAATAGTTGTCTTTTCATACAGTACTTCTGTATAATCTGAATACAGATAGAAGTCCTTACCTGGAATTTCCTCAACTTGGAAAAAAATGGATTTTACTGACATCACGACAGTATATTGCTACAGTAGATATCAGTAGTGCAGTGAAAGAAAATTCCTGTTTGGCAACCAACTACTGCAATTCACTCTGAACTCTTGACCTTAAAAGACAGTGATAGCTGATAATGTTCTTTTCAATATAACTGTGATGAGAGGCTAAATCTGAACTTCACAGTTAGATTTGCAGAAAGGAATGCATGATGCTGCTTATAAGGTATGCATAATTTACAAAGTTATTTAATTATCTGTGCCTATTTTATGCTACACCATTATAAATACCACATTGTTTTAAGGTAGATATTAATCACTACTGATTAATTGAGCATTTCAATGATACAATTCTTTGTATGCCTATATAGACTTTGTCTGCTGCTTCAGTATTTCCTGTGAGTTCAAATCACCAATGCTATCCAACAGTCTGAGATGAATAAACCCTACCTCAATATCTGTTTGAAATATAATGGCTTAAATAGATGGGTGACTGCATATGAAGTGAGAGAAGCCTGTGCAGACCATTATGTTAAAACCTTTCCTTTTGCAAAAGAAAATTATTTTTAGTGAAAACATATAGGTTTTGTTTCATTTTCCATTTGGAGGAAAATGCATCAAAACTGAACAGATTAAAAAAAAAAAAATTATAAGAACAGCTTCTTGAACACCAAATTCTGAACCTACCTGATAGTTTGAGTTGTATGTTGGATGCCTCAATGAATGTGGCATTCACTTTGCTGCTTGTAGTATTGAACCAATCAACAGTGAGAGTAGCAGGCTGTCTTTTTCCTAAATATTCGTAAAACCCTTTCCACAGTGAATTTATAAAAAATACATCTGAAGGAACTAAATAAAAGTAGGGAAAGAAAGAAACAAAGGAAGAAGTAAACTACAATGAAGTAACAATCTTTCTAGACATACTTAGGTTCTTCATTTTTTTTAGACAATCAATCCACTGTTCTAAGGAGGTATTATAATAAAAATTTTAACAATAATAAAGACAACATATCTAATGGCCTTTCCACACAATTGCCTATATGAACACCTGTTCATCACAGTATATGTTCTCAAATAGCCTCACATTTTATAGCTTGTATGATTCAGTGCATATCCTCAAGGCTATCAAAAATAATAGACTCTTCCCCTAGAGCCCTGTACCTTTAAGGTATGAGGAAAAGAAAGAACAATAATATTCTGAAACCAGAGATTCATGGAAGAAACTCTGTCTTAGACCATCCCTTTTGTTTCATGGATCTATTGAAGCAGCACTGTGCGTGATTTTCAACTGAGTATCAACTGAATATTCAACTGAATTGATTGAATTTCTGGTACAGTAATATCAGTAATTTTTTAGACTTCAAAGCTTTTTTCCCTACAATATTATTGCACCTATGAACAGTGAAGTTGTCAAAGAATGAAGCTTTTTTTTAATTTAAAATAAAGGTCCTTTCCTCAGTGACTGCAGTTTAAACTACCTGAAGTATAAATCCTACAAAGTGAAGCATGAATTATTGGAAGTATATGTATTTGGATTATTTATTTGATGTTATTGGTATCTTTCCTCTATACAGAAAAAATAAATTATTTAGGTGTTAAATGCTTATTATTTATTTTAAATTGTTTAACTAATCACATCATATCTTGTCAGAATGAAAGTCCTAGCAAGTATTAAAATTCACCCTTACTATCCATGACCACTACAAATGATACTTTCTCAGTAGCTAAGGATTGACATTAGAAGTTTCACACTCTTCTAATTAAGATCTTAAATTAAATAAATGGATGTTTTTGCATTTTGTCAAACTCTGAGCACATATAAAGACAGCCATCTTTACTGAAGAAAAATTATCAATGCAGGTATTCTCTGTATCCATTTAAACTTCCTCCTCTACCTAATCACTTATTGCAAAAACGAATCAAAAACAAACCTAGGGCAATAATACCTGACATGCAATACATCTGAAAATTGGAGGGCTGATTAGCTGACTAAAGGATAAATAACTTCTTCCATGTCATTTGCCTTCAAGTTGTGCAAAATTCACAAGCAAATGTTCAAGCTCAGTGTGGAATGATTTGAAAACATCATTAGTATGTTACTGGTTCTATCACTGGATTCCAAATGAGCAGAGACCTGTTAAATGGCTCTGAGTGTAACAGGTTTGAATAACCAGAAGTGTTCCACTTCCAAAGTAAAAGTCAGTGGGGCTTTACACAAGGTTACCTCAAGTTACTACCAAAAATCTGAAGCATTACATTTCAATTTGTATGTCACAGTCCTTAGAATTTTTATAATTTCTGCAAATGCATGGATTCTGTAAAAGGCCTTTCAGACTCTTTTTTCCTAAGCATTTCTCATTTTTTGCTGCAATAGTGACATAGCTAAATTTTAAACTTGCTATTTAAAAAAGAAATATTACAATTATTTTTATTTGTCTATGTTTATAATCAAAATTGTGTGCCTGAAATGTTCTCATGAAGGTGAACATCTAGTATTAGTTCCTTGCATAGTACCTCTCAGAGAGGTACTATGCAAGACTTTTTATAAAGGATTCTACACTTTCACCACATTCAGCATCTTCAGTACATAGTTTGTCTAACCAGTCTATCAATAACAGCTGTTAAGCTTTGCAAAATAGTACCACTGACTCGGTATTTACAGAATTTGAACTTGCTGCAGATGAACAGAATCAGTAGGGGAAAAAATTGTATTATTGCTTCCCTAGTCATGTTCTTTGTTAAACATTAAAACACAAGTGCTGCAGTCCCCAGGGATGCTGCTTTGGAGAGGTTCTGAGACAATTGTGCTGAACACTTACAAGGTCTCTGCCTTTCCCACCCACTGTGGGCAAATGCAAAATGAGAAAAATGAACTGGCTATTAGTACTCCAATACTGCACTGACTGCACTGATTGTTCTCAGAACATGGCAATTGGGAAAATCCGTGGCTACTCATTAAAACAGCTTCCTAACTATTTTTGTGAAGACTATACAAAGCAGTGAGAACCATGGAAACCAAACAGAGTAATATAGTTCTTAATTCTCACATGGATATTGTAAGAATTCTTTAGTTGCAACTTATACTCAATCACGTAAAAATGTTTACTATTGCTTATGAAGACATTAGCTCTGGCAAAAAAAATATTAATAAACAATAAATATGACTTGCATTCAGTTGTCTAAAGGCGAAAAATCAGAACATGAATGTATTCTGTAACAGAAACTGTAGTTTACCAATATTAGCTTAATTCTGTTCAAAATACAGATAGCAGCATATCAAATTGTATCAAAAGTCAAGTTAACAAAGTAAAGAAAGTGTTTCAAGATATATAATGTTCTATACCAAAGAGAATTAACAATTTTAAAACACATAATAATAGTGCAGAGTTGTTTTTTGAAAACCACTTAAAACTTTTTCTCCCTAATTGCTGTCAGTTGTTACTGTTTCACTTTTCTTTTTACTATTATTGGCACTTTCAATCACAGCATTTAATTTTTTTTAATAGCTTTTAAGTAGTATTTATCAAAACTAGTTATAAGGGATATGATATTGTGTGAATTGGTACTGACTCTGCATAGTGAATATATTTGAAGACTAGGTCTACATTTTAATTTGGCATTGAAACTTCAAAACCTGTGTGGTAGCAGATTAATGTATACCTTAAGTGTTTAGTGAGGTGAAGCTTCCAATAAATGAAGACTGTATATTCATTATAATGAATGAACACTATATCCGGCTTTATTGTGAGTCTGTAGAAGTAATGCATTTCAGAAGAACTCATTTATGGATTCACCTGACACTCTCACTAATAAACTCTCTAGGAGGGTTAATTATGAGCAGAAATACCTTTTTATCCTGACTACTCTATAGAATCCTTCTGTGAATTGCCATGAGTGTGAACCATTAATCTTATTTTCCCTGCAGCTTTGCTAAAAATCAAAATATAGAATTGCAAGCTCATTTTTTTGGTCACAACTCTTCTCATTGTTAAATAAGTCAATAAAAAAAATTAGGACTTTCATTTTCTGAATGAGGATTTCTCAGATGCATTTGTCTATTTTGTCACTGGCTAACTGCATACATGTTCATGAGGTGGCATAGAAAAGTAGCAGTAATGTTTGCCTGCCTTGCCACCTGCAGGCAGTCCACACTGTTTTGGAAACCCTATCTTAGAGTACATGGAGAATTTCTGTGAAATGGTGGCCAAGAATATTTCCAAAACTGTTTTTGGGGTGGGTTTTTTTATACTTCTTACAACACTTGCAATGTTAAGGGCAGAACTTTGACTGAACCTAATCCCTGCAATTATAGTATACACTCATTATAAGGCTCTCCATTATAGCAATCTCTCTGATATAAAACTACATCAAATCTGAGGTTTCTGTATATACACTTCTTTTGTTTATTTGAGAAGGGATTTTGTGCAATTCAAAAAATTGGCACTATAGAAATTTTTAAAAAGTTGTTTGTGAAAGAATTGCATAGAATAGGATTCACACATCATTTGTTATTATGAAAGACCTCAACAATTTTATTCCTTGGAAATAAGTAACAAATACTTCACTAAAATATTTGAAATAGTTTTATTATCCATAACAACCTTGGGTGTAAATCAATTTAATTTATTTAGTTCTAAAGCTCTTGTATACAAACCTGGAGTTTTAGTTATTGTTTCATTAACTTCTCTCACTCCTTTACCTACAAGTAAAAAGACAAATTATCATTTTCATGAACATATTTGTGTAGTTTTTGTATGTTTTTTTTAAAATAGAATGTTAAAACAATACCTGTTGGATGCAATCATCTCTTATCCAATAAAGCCATTTTTAAAACATAAATAACTTGTCTTGAATATTTTACATGTTTAAACTTATCCACTTGAACAAAAATATCAAAAAATAATTTAGGTAAACAACATATTTACTGTGGAAAGTTCTCTGGCTAGCTAAGTATCTCATACATTTAGGGCTAAAATTTTTATATCAGTCCCAGTGCTATAAAAGAGAGCCTTATAGAGGGGACAAATACTATATCTAATTATGAATAATAGTGTATTAAATATAGTAAAAATTGTGTTAAGAAAGACTGATGCATTTATGACACAAACCAGCAAGAGCCAGATAGCTTGATTCATATAACAGGATCAGATATCATGGGAAAAGATCACAATTTGTGAATTACAAAGGTGTAATTTGCTATATTTCTGGTACATTCAGCAAAGTTATGTCCATTGAACCAGATCAAGTTCTGGACTCATAATTTGGCACATTAGAAAGGATAGTGTCCCATTGGAAGATTTGGTCTTTAGTGCAGAAATTCATTAATTAGACTGGTCAAGAAAGTACAAAAAATGTAGGACACTCAATGAGAATTACATCTAAAGACTGTAACACAATTTAAAAAATTCCCTTCTTATAGAACTCTGTACTGTATTTAATCTTCAATAAATAAGACAAAAAAACCTCAAACAAATCATTAATTATACAGTATCTATGAAAAATCATCCTTTAGGGACACAGAAGAAAGATAAATTCTGATATGTAGCTCATATGACAATGCTGAATCAAAGAAGTCTGCCCTTACATTAAAGAAAAATAAATATTGCTGAAACATCAAAACTATTCAGCATACTTTGATAAATTAGAATTAAAAATCATACTGCAAACAACTTTCCCTTTTCTATTTTTCTTCTATTCATATTCTAAATGTAATTTTATTTTATTTTTCTGAATTGAGAACTAATAGCCTTGTTTATTTGCATGTGAAATGCAAATTCAGACTTCATATCTATATACTTAGATCTACCCTAGAAAACTTTATGTAAGTTACATTGATATAAGAGTAGAATCTAGTGCAAAGATTGTTTTCCTTTTATTGTTCATTTTTATTTTATAAGATTTCCTTAGACTAAAAGCATACCTGCATGAATCTAAAATCTAGGATATTAAATAACTCTTTTTGTTCTTACAGAAAATCATACATGAAGCACTGAATGCATTGCCATACTATTTAAAACTGTGACATAAAGATAAATGTAGTACTTTATATTGTTTAGGTTTTGTTGGCTGTTGTTAGGAGTAAACATATGTATGTGTGCCTGTGCATTTACACACACATAGCCCCTTGTCTTCTTCCATGATTTCTAGATGTTATGCTCACTTTGATTTCTTCACTCTTTCTTTCATACAGTAAAAGCTGTTGTGTCACAGGTGTCATTAAATAGTAAGTGTAAAAAATTAATCCTATTAAATAAATTTAAAATGTAAGAGAAAATTAATTCAGACCAAGTAGGATCCAACAAATCACTTGAATAATGACTTACTTTTACAAATAGGTGATTTTCCTGTCCATTTCATATCTGGTTTACATGTCCGATGCTCTGATCCACCAGCAAGGAAAAATCCTGGCTGACAGGTATACACCAAAGTATACCCTAAAGTAGGAAGATCTATTGCTTTCACATCTACGTGTGCCGGTGTCTCTGGCTGCCTGCAAGCATGAGCTGCAAAGGGGTTTTTACAGTTAGAAGTCATGGTGGTAAGCAGTTCCCATAGGATTAGAGTAGGCAATTTGAAATAAATGCATGACAACTCTGGATAGCTTTTAGCAATGTCAAGTAGCTATTACTTGTAACAGTAACACTCAGAGTGTGTAGCTATATTATTGTGGGATGGAAATGATACTATCACATATTTTTCAAGAATACACCATAATGAAATAATGATAGCAATCAGAAAACAGCTAAAATGAGGGGAAGCACATGCCATTGTACATGGTGCAATGATTGGTCCTGTGACTTATTGTACTGTCACAGCTTCAATCATCACTTCCACTCTGTGTTCTGAAAATTAAGAGTGGTTACTGCGATAAATAAATGCATTTCAATTGAAATAAAGGTTCCACAAGAATGTTATGTCACAGAATATTGACTATAACAGATGTGGTTACTCAGTATGCTTCTTTCTCTGTGCCACATGGTGTTCATTTATAACAACCCAAAGATAATTTAAAACAGGATAAGAATCTAAAGGTCATTTTAATTAATTACTTTTAGTTTAGGTCAGTGTATACAATAGTTATTTGATGTCCTCCAACTCACACAGAGCTATAAGTAGACTAATAATTTGCATAACCATGCATAGCCTAGAAAAGATAGATTTTGCTGAATTCTAGTTTATGATTCACAAAATACTAGGCAATGAAATAGTCCCATGCATATTTCAGGTCACTTTCCATGCTTTATTAATCCAATACACATACAAAAAAAATCCTAGCTTATTTAAAGTAGCTAATGCAGTAGGTTAACTAGAAAGATTTTTTTTGAGTAAAACTAATAGAATTATTGTGAACTTCATTAAAAAAAATCTGAAAAATCTTCCTTCAAATTAATATCCCAAATACATCTTTAGTCTTCAAATAGGAAACAACAAAAAAATTCCATTTAAAAATCTGTTTTAAATAAAGCTTCCCATCTTTGTAGCAAATAATTTATAATGAATTCCCGCATGTATCACTTTGTAACTCTTAAAATTTCACAGTGTTCTAAGTCATTAGAATAGAAACCAGACTTACGAATGCATTCAGATTGTATGCCACTCCAAGTTAAGTTAGCAAGACAAGAACGGGTGGTAGATCCCTGAATATGATAACCTTTTCTGCATCTGAAATAGACTGTGCTCCCAACCTAAGGATCAAACCAGAATGTTAGACAGAAGTGTCCATCATGTGTAGTCAGATATCAAGACAGTGATAAGTTAATATAGATTTTTTCAAAAATATAAAAGTCTGCTTTTTACAGTTTCTAGAGTTAAACTTTTTTTTTTTAATGTGATGAAATGGTTGAGTAATTGATTCTTTCGTAACCTTATTTAAAAGCAATATGTGGAAAAATATTGACAAGGCTGTTCACATGGAAAAGAATGCTATTCATACATTTCAGCTGATTAGTTTGTCAGTGTGAGAGAAGCAAACTGAATGCCTGAGGTGCCTCTCTTTCCTGTACATCACTGCATATATTTTGATAGAATTTGACCATAAAGTATTTCAAAGGTTTTTCATTGTGTGATTTGACAAAAAATGGGGCTTTTTAGAGGGAAAAGAAAAAACTATGAAGAACTGTTTCATCTACAATTAAATTCACTAGAGAAAACTCCAGGTGACAACTCCTTACACTGCATTTGTTTGAATTTGAATTTGAGATGTTCAACTAGCAGCGTGAAGTCATGGAAAGCCTTCCTATGGTCAACTATGATATGGTCTTCTGCAGAAGAAAAGGTAAAATAACTGAAAAAATGCTCTTTAGATTTCCAGTGGGAATAGATATGCATGAAAACTACATACAAAATTGCAGGTGAAAAATAATTTTCTTAAGAGATGAGAGAGAGATTGTGTGGAGAGTTCTAGTAAAATGAACTTAATTGATGGTATTGACAAAAGTACCAGAATGTAACTCCAGGCCAAGATGTTTAATGATATGGGGCTAATTGGTAAAGCATTGCTTTTGTTTTGGATAAAAAATCTTGGCAATAAATAATAAATAAATAAATAAGAAAAAATTGACATTGTTGGAAATTATATTAAATAAAGTTAACATATCACACAGACAAGTTGTGTAAGTTGCGAATGAGTAGTGATCTATGTGTATTAGTAAGAGCTTGCAGTTATAGAAAGGCAGATAGCTCTGCACTGCAAATGTCACAGAAGGACTTCAATGGAAATTACAAATTAGTATATTCAAAAGTAGCTACCTGTTATCTATACATTCAATTATATAAAACTTGCTTATCATGACAGATGTTTAGCAAATGCAAAACCATTTCTCCTGGAAGTAGCTTGGGAAAATCACTGGTGTTTTTTAAAGGTCATATTACTAATATGGCTTTGTAGACTTACGTCTTTCTAACTATTTTTTAAACATATTCTCTCTATCCTGCAAAGGACACACAGCAGGTCTTTAGCAGGGTGTGTGGCTAGCCTTAAATCTAAGTCATCTTACTTGTGCCAATTCTCATATCTGTCAGTAATAATGAGATGCAAATCTTTTCTCAGTGCTTCAAAAGACCAAGCAAAAAGTAACATAGGTTCAAGGTAGTTAAAGAGTTGTACTGGTAAAAGTGAAAACAAAAGCAGGACACTCTTTGTATAATACTTGGATGAAAAACATTGGGGGCATTCATAAGTCACAGCGTAGTGAAGCACAAAAGGCACAGAATGAATGGGGCAAGACAGGATGCTGGTAGACACGGGAAAACCCTTCAAAGATCTGCTGCCTGTCATCACACTGTTCTATAATGAGGAAAGACTGCTAAAAAGTGTTTTATAGAAGCTTGGCTATGTCATAAAAACAGGAAGCCCACTAATAAGATATGAAAAACACCCAAAACAATCCAGTTCTGTCACCATTAGAGAGAAGTCTCCATGTTGTGGTACCAGATAGGGTTCTGAGAGTGAAAGCACATACTGGAGAAAGACTTACTGAGGAACAGATGAAGACTTACTATGGCCTCTAGGGGTGAATGGGAAGAGAAGATCAGTCTACATAAACATGAACAACAGACAGTAGAACACTTAATAGGCCAGTACAATTCTGTTATTAAAGACAGTTTGTGAGGCAGATAAAATGGGGAGAAAAGAGAAAGGAAAACCCCAACAAAATTAGGTGCAAAGATTAGAGCTGCTTTTGAAGAGAAAATGGTGACAGGTACAGGATCAAGATGAGATATCAGAAAGGCAACTACACCTATTACTAGGAGCAGAACCACCTTGGGTAAGGCCACGAGATGTGGCTCAGGGAGAAGTACCTTGGTATCTGTGAGCCAGGCAGGAGCAGAAGGTGAAGAAAAGAGCTGACAGCCATAGCAACAAAAGACAGAAAAATTGCAGGAGAGGGAGGGTACCGATAACCAGAGGAACTTAAAAAAGGACTTTTTGGAAAACAGTTCTGCTAACTTGGTCGCAATGGGCACACTGCCCTAGGCTCAGAAATAAGCAGCAAACCCAAACAGAACGTATTTTAAGTTCCAATCACACATATTTATACCCGAAAAATCTATCCACACAAAGCTTATCAATCTATATAATGACTGTGGATTGGTCATTGTTGCATCTACATTTATTTCCTCAGTCACTTTTCTGCCTGTCACTCCTTAAACTAACAACCTGCGAGGAATTTGGAAATTATAGAAAGGACATTTATCACAGAGAACCTGGACACAACACAGAACAATTTTATCTTCTCTGACTGAACAAAATATAACATGAATTTCTAATTTAGTAAAGCCACTTTCTGACTTGTTTGCCAAAGACTACATGGCCTTTGGATCACACAGGTCTTCGGTAGTTAGGTATTTACTGACTATTCATCAATGTATGAAAGAATTATGATCATAAAGCAAGGTAATTATATCATGTCATATCATATTAAGTAATCAATTTATAAACAGCCCTCCCTACTGAAGTCTCCTAAAGGATTGAACACATGATATATTGCAGGGTTAGAAGTTCTCTCTTTAAGCTGAATGTTTTTAAAAAAGCTCAGAATGAAGAATGAATTTTTATTAAAAGCGGGGTGGAAATTTCTCAAGGTTTGTATCAGACATTTAAGACTACAGATAATGTTTCTCATTAAATTTCTTATGTAATTATTAATGAATTTTCATTTTAGAAAGATAATAAATAATAATTTAAAAATTACCTCATAACCTCTGGAACTATTTTGTATTCCAAAATGGGGAGTACCGGGGTCTGTACATGTATTGTGAGCTGGATCTAATGCAAAATGTGAAACACAAGACATATTATTATGGTATGGAAAGAATACTCTAAAACTGTTTGCAAAGATTAAATAATTTCATCAATGTCTAGTGATGACAAGAATTCAACTTTTAATGGGATGTGTGTTTTTCTATATATTGCACTAGTATTTCCAACTGAATTACCAAGTATATCATAGTAATTTGTTTCAGTACATTGTCATTATTTTAAAATATTTTTGCAGGTATTTCTGGTAGTGCAGACTTTACAGTTAGGATTGCATTAATTTTTAGCAATCTTATCCTTTTAAATCACTTTGAATCCATAGTATATTTCACTATTCTCAATGCAGTTGGAATATATAAAGAAATCTTTAGAAATCTTTATCTTTTCTTCACTTCAAATGCACAGCTTAATGATTAAGTATTTCTAAAAAAACCACCCCCAAAATAAAAAAAGAAAAAAAAAGACAACCAAAACCCCTCATACAAAAAAACCCCACGCACAAACCACAAAACCCAAACCCATAGCCAGCCTGCTTTCTTATAGCAAGTAAAATACCTTTTATTTTTGTATAGGTTTTTTTTCTATGCCACCAAGAAAACAAATTTCTGGTGTACTTCCTCAGTTGTTGCTGGAGAATGAAATTCCCTCCTTGAAAAAGCACATACCAACAGAGTAAAACTAGTTGATGTTCAGTTTCATGAGAGTAATTCAATGCAGCCTGAAACTATGTTTTTACTCAGTAATGCCCATATTCTGATGGTGGCTTTGGGGTTGCCCAATCATATCCACCAGTTAGACAGCACAGAACTTGATCCAGTGGATTTTTCTGTAGTATGTGATTCTCTCTTGGCAACCGAGTCTGCTTTGTGCTGTCACTGAATTATGAAGAACAAATCTTGTGACTATACTTCATCTGTAACAATTTTTAGTTTTCTGTAGAGCAAAAATTGAACTTATCATTTACAATAATGTGATATTTAATTTCATTCTTGGCCAACTCCTATTTTCAATATTGAACATCAGTAAAGCATAAAAATTCAACTGGACTGATATTTACCAAAGGCTTCAAAAGTTAAGTGGATGTTGCCCTAACATGTAAGAATAAAAAGAAAACATGTTCCCAACATTGTGCTGCTTGAACAGCTCAAGAACTTTTTAAAAATTATCAACAACTGGAATGCTATTTCTAATAATAGACACATGTAGGTGAATTGATTTTTTAAAATAGGTCTCATCAGAAGAACCCAAAGCAAGACTTCTCAAAGTATTCTAAGGAAACCATTGCTATCCAAAAATAGAAAAGCTTGCACTATACTGTATTTTTAGGTGTAGTTCTAGGTATTGTTCACTGCTCTTAACTTTCAAATTGCTTAGAAATTACATCTGTAACTATGTTAGATGATCTAATACTTTCCTTTAACAATAACATAAAAACTGTGATGTAAAAGAAAAAATTATATCTTTGATGCACTACTTTCCCTATGCTTCTATATTATACTATATAAAATATAAACAGAAATGTTATTATTACATTTTCAAATTTGTTTCTTTGAAGCAGACCTGAAATTTAGCTTTTTTAAGCCTTCTTGCCTCTGTAGCCAAATATAGGTGTAAGATGATTTCCCAGTTTGCAAAAACTACAGACAGAAGTTTTGAATTAATATAAAAGAATTCTGTTGACTGTTATGTATTCATTTAAAAATACAGACTGCTTTCAATAATCATGATTTCAACCTTTTCCCAGAGTGCCCGCCTCTTTCACACAACCAGTATCTCAGCCACAACAAAAGATATAAATGGCCTACAATCTACATCTGAATATTTTTGTTTACATATATCAAAGAGAATTTTTTTATTATAAAACTCAAATCATTTTCTCTAGCAAGTTGCACCAAGTGGAATCAAATTCTGATGTCAGTGGGAGTTAAAGGTGCCCAGCATTTCTCTCAATCTGATTGATGTAACACACTAAAAGCCTACCAGTTGCAGAACAGTCAATGAGAAACTGAGAGTATTTGGGAGTTCATCAGAATTTCAAAAGATCAGAGGTGTACAAGCCACGTTCATAAAGTCCAAAACACTTTGATTTAGGATTGATTCTGAAAAATGCCTTTTAAAGACCAGACAAGATCTGGTCTTTAATCTGCCACAGTCTTCTGCCTATCCAAGAGATTCTAAAAATAGATGGAACAAATTTATGCACTTGCACATATTGACATTCTGCATTTCCAGCAGACAAGCAATCTTGTAAATTTAAAAATCACTTCATATGTGATTGTGTTTATCCTGAAGTTTTTATACTCAAAATATAACCTTATTTAACTAGTTCTTTTTATATCACACAGACATTTTTTATATTTGGATAGCTAATTGCTAAATTTATGATAGTGCAATAGTTTATCAAGAATATTCTCAGTAGAAAATGCATTAGTGGTAGTTATTACCAATGCATGTTGGCTGAATTCCACTCCAAGTACCATCTGCTTGACAGAATCTTCTTGAAGAGCCTATCAGAATAAAGGGAGGTCTGCACTGAAAGCTAACTTCAGATCTATAGGTGAAACTTTTTCCATTGAGGCGTCCTTCTGCTGGAGTACCAGGATCCCCACAAAATACAGCTGATACACAAAAATGAAAAGAAAAAAAATGGTGTTAAAAGCTGCACATGCTTAAACTGAGGTATTCTACATTGTTTTATGCTCAAGGCAGGCATACTGAATATGAGTGCAAATGCTATGTTTATTTATCTGTGTAGGATTGTAGATCTGCTAAATTCTTGACAGCAATTTAAAATTAATTGTCACAGTTATAGCTATTGTAAGCATAAAACTTAACCTGGAAAATACACCTTTTAATTGAGACACTTAAATGTTGATTAGATTTGGATGACAAAATAATCCCAAAGTAGACAATGCTATATTGCAATGCTTAAAAATAAAACAATTTTTCACATCTTACACCCTCAGATGAATAGACTGGAAATTTTTTCCCTAATTAGAAAAGGAAAAATGTTTATCAGGGTCCTGACAAGATTTCAAGCACTCAAACAGTTGAATTGACAGACTTAGAAAATGCCGAAAAACAAATACAAGCAAGATATGGGGGGATGTACTCGCCTTCAGAAAGGAAAAATTGCTTAGAAAGGCTATATGAGCTATGAGCTTAAGGGTTAGCATCCTTGTTTTCACCTGTTAATGGAAATGGAAACAGGGAAGAAAAAAAAGGGAAAAGTGTAAGGGAAAATTTCAGTCATGCTCACCAAAGTCAAATTCAGAACATCCAAAGGATTACTACTAAGGCAAATGCTGATGGGTCCAATTAGATAACAAGAGATGGAGGTGACTTTTGGGGAAAGGAAGAAGACCATGACCTTTAATAGGCACAGCCACTCAAATTTCATAACAGGGTAAGCTTTTTGGTACAAGGAGGCAGAATCCTGCAGTAATTAATATATTACCTGATGTAGCTGAGTCCTTTTAAAACTGTGATTCTGTGACTGTAGCCCAAGACAACTGATTGTAGTTTTGGTGAAGCCCAACACAACTGTACCCTGAAAACTTACGCAAACATTGTGGGATGTCTCCCCGCCAAACTCCTCGCCCTTCGCAGGAAAGAATAGCTGTGTTAGACAGCTGATAGCCTTCTGCACAGCTGTAACTCACACTGGCACCCCAGCGGTAATCGGATCCTTCCACTTTCCCATACAGTACTGTTGGAGGGGGGCCACAGGTAATAGCTGCGTCAGAAAAGAAAAGTTAAAATTTCAAGAATTTATAGGGTTTAGGAATATGCAATATAATATGCACTCATACATTTGAACCTAAAAAGAGATATTTCAGGCTATTTTTCCAACACAGAATACCTGTGTTGACAAAGCAGCCTGTAACACACAGAAAACTAATTTAAATACAAAAATAAAGACTTTGGGTTCAGGAAGTCCTGGAGTGCTAGGTTGCTAGAAGCCCAAAGAGTACATAACTTACCTGGTTTTGAATATTTCCCTACATATTCATTACCGATTATTTTTGGCAACAGGTTACTGAGCTAGGTAAAGGTTTTCAATAAACATTATCTCTTTCAATAAGTAAGTTTTTATGATTCTAAATTTCTAAATATTTGCATTTTCTTCTAAAATAATTTTGCAGCGCTATTTAATGTGACTTTGCTCATTCACCTGCTCATTTTCTAAGGCTTTCAACACACAATAGTAATTTACGTTATTGGTAGTTAGGGGCTAAGAAATTATTCTGGTGTTTTCTACCTTCTGATAAGAGTGCCCAAAATGATGAAATTTTGGAATGTCCAAGTTTACATTTCCATATAATTTCTTTCAACAAAGAGCACAACCATAAAATCACTCAGCCTGTAATTTTCACGACAGAAAATGCAGTCGGTTGAATATATATGCCAACATTTAATTAGTAGGCTAGACTTAGACATCACAGTGAAGTGGTGCTAGGTGAGTTGGCAGCCTAGGCTTTTTATAAGCACAGGATGCCCTAGGCTGTTAAATTTACTCCCTGGGTTGCTGAAGTAGTGTTAACAATTTTCACCAGGCTGCCTTATCTGTCTTTCAGCCTCATCTCCACTATGACCTTCCCGCTAGCACTTGTAATTAGCTATTTGTGAAGCATATTTTTTTTTGGCTGTTTATGACTACACTACTGCAACAAGGGAATCTTTGACAGAAAGCTTGCTTTGCAGAATCCTGTTACAGAAATTTGTCCATCTAATGCAAGAGAAATGGGCCCAAAGAGGAAAATGGGTACTTCATTCATAATTTTTTAAGCTGAGCACCCTGACAATCTTCATTGGAGAGTGATTTTGTTCTACTTTAGTCAATAACGTCACGTTGCTATTATGCAACAGCATTTGTGCAAAATGAATACAAATTCTACACAAACACTTATCTAAATATTTTAGTTGCATTTGGAACAGTAATTGTTCCAGAGAACATTTTGAATTTTTTTTATAAATAAAGACACCGGTTAGTGAGTATCACATACATGTCAAAACAGTACTTGTAAACTATTTAAATTCAAAAGCTCACCTTTGCAAATGGGTTTGCTCTGGTTCCAAGTGCTGTCTTTTACACAACGCATGGTAGATGAACTTGCAGGTTCCATCAGATATCCTGGATTGCACTGATAGCTGACTGTCTTATTAAAGGTAAAATCATTTCCAAACTGAATGCCATTTGCTAATGCACCTGGATCTCCACAGTTAATCACTAGTGAGGAAAAGAAAAAAGGAATTTTTTTAAATAAACATGTAACAAAACATAGAACGATGCATACCTAATGTCCTTTCTTCTAGTGTAAAATACAAAAAAAAGTCTGTTTATGTCAAGAAAAGTTACCTTTCTGAGGCATTTCAATAGCATGGACCAAATATTGTTTTCCTTTAAAACAGTAGCCTCAGCTGGCATGCTCTACAGCTACTGCAGACTGTTAAGTTGGTAGTAGTTTTGACAGAATGTTTTCTTCCTTCATACTGAGATCTTTGTCACATTAAGCCTAAAGTTTATGGTGCAATGCAATTCCAGCAGAGTTATAAAATGCCTCTTTTTTTTCCATTTTTTATATTTCTTTTCCTTTTTTGTGTGTGTGTGTGACTGTACTGATGTACTGTGAGTCTGGCCTTGTCAGTGAGGCTACTAGCCCTGCCTACCTTGTAGCACTCCTCTGGTCCCTGCTCACCTTCCCTGATGGAATAGCCCAGTCTTGCTGCTCCTTGATTCTTGGTCCTTAGCAGAATGGTGATTGATCAGTTCTAACTCATTTGGCTTACAATAAAAAATGGCACAGTAATGTATACAGTTATACAAAATTTGATTTTGAACTACCAGAACTTCCTCCTCTGAGCATAAGCCACAAGGAAAAAAAAAGAAAAAAAATGCTAAAGGAAACTCTAAAGGAACACATAAACATAACTTTATTCTAAAAAATAGTTATATCACCAAATTGACATTTCTGAGGTAGACAAATACAATAAAGTTACCTACGTAGCCATCTTAAGAAGATAGTTCTGGAAGCATCTAGCATGTATTATAAGGGCATGTACCTTTAGATATATAAAAATATTCGTGTATTCCAAGACAGGTGAATGGGGAAAAATGTGTTATTTGATCTACCAAAACAATCATTTTCAGTAGGAAGGCTGGATGATTTACTATGTTAAAGCTTTAGGGGAAGAAAATTTCTTTCTGACCTGTGCAATCTGGAGCAGTGCCAGTCCATGTCCCATTAGCAGTACAATGTCTAGTAGTTAGCCCTGAAGTTTTGTAACCTTCCCAGCAGGCATAAATGACTGAGCTGGAGAATAATATTCCATCAGTGTATATTATCATACCATTGGCTGGCGTGCCAGGGTTCCCACAAGATACAGCTAAAAAGAAGAGATTAAAAAAAAAAAAAATTAGTATTTCGATGATAGGTGACTAACTGGGAGAAAAAAAGGAAAAGAACAACTAGGTTAATAGCTCATCTTTTAAAACACCTATGGCAAGTTTTACTAAGAAAATATTTAATAGGTATGTTCTTGAATTAACATTTTATTTCTCTTTGTTAATATTATTACTTGTATTTGTTTTGTTTCCTTTTTTTTTCCAATTGCTGATTCATATAGTTTGTCCTTTTTGTTCTACTCCACCCAATACAGTCACTGGAGCAAGTAAAGCTCATTCAGGTCTTTATGACAGATCTGTTTTGCCTTTTGGCACATTTTTCTATTCTCTTCCTGTCTTCTGGTATCTCCTTTTTCAGTTGTAAAAATGTATAAATAGTAAATTATGATCTTCTTGTTCATTTATTTTCTGAGTCAAGAAAAGAACAGACATTCTGTATTGGCCTCCATATATGTTGGGCATTTATATAAATCCTTTAAGGCAATAATTATGTTTCAGCTTCATATGTCTGAGATTTGACAGTGGCTTACCTTGATTGCTTTGATTACATGTTGGGGTTTTTTGGAAGGTTTAGCAGCGAGGGGTTTTTCTCCCAGTGGAACAACCGATCACCAAAAGAATTTGGGGTTTTGTTTTGAATTTTCCTAAAAACTTTTCTAACAACTCTGCTCTTTTGACACCCCCACCTAGAGTATTGCATCCATCTCTGGGGCCCCCAGCAGAAGCAAGATTTGGACTTGCTGCATGTGCACCTGCTGGATGTCCCCCAGCATAATAGTTATAATCTCATAATTAAAATATAGCAGTTTTAAATTTTATGATTAAAACAAACACAATTTTCCAACTAAAAATTAGTCTACCATTTATATTTGGAATAATACCTTAATTCCTTTTTAAATCAGTTTTTAATCATTTTTAAGTATAAAATTTTCAAATAGTGAAGAGAAAAATTCAAAAGGTTGGAACTTGAACTTGAATGAAATGAAAAGGTATTCTCCTTCTAATCTCATCCTTACTTAGATTAAACAGGAAACAATTGAAGGATTATAGAAAAATTGAAAGAAGGAGGCTTTTTTCTTGTTTTTCTTTTTTTTTTCTTTTTCCT
>VXAD01000397.1:426781-669204 GCA_013399195.1 Dicrurus megarhynchus | reverse complement strand
TTTTTTTTTTTTCTGAAAAGAGAAGGTTAAAACAAACACCATAAGGAAAGGGGGGGGAAAGCAGCATTTCAAACACTGATAATTGCCACTGACTTCTGCTGTCCTACTATACTTAATGTCTTCATGTAAGGGAAGTAGAAAGGATATGCATAACATCAATTTTTTGCTGAAAATACTGATCCAAATACTGTTCCTATGCCCACTGCCATTTTATGCAGTTATGATGATATCTGCACTGCGAGAAGATTAGTTTGTGCTGAAGAATACTGCAAAAGAACAATTGTTCTCAGGATAAAATGTATAGGTGAAAAAAAAAAGTCAAAAATATTTTGTTCTATCTTCCATTTTATCATTTACTTTAGGAGACAACAGGTACTACAGAATCCATCAACTCAGATGAATTAGATGAGGTAACTTTTCAAACACTCTTGGAAAATGAGAAGTCATTATAAAACTGAATTTAAAGTCTTCTATTACAGCTTTCCAATTTTAACTGTACAAAAAATGCAAAAATATTTTATTATGCTTTTTAACTTATTTTAAAATGTGATTTTCAGAAATATACTCCATCGCATTTCTTCTGAAAGAGGCAGCATAAAAATATCTCATTAGAAATTAGTCTAACTTCCATGGAGAAAAATGTATTAATTTATACTTATTTTATATATTCATTTATGCAAATTTATTTTATCATTTATTCAGTGTTTGATGCATAGATATTATATATAAAGAGAAGATTAAAGTATTTTATTGTTACAAAACAAATTACAGATTTATTTATCACTCCATTTTCACACCTTCAATCAAAAGCATTTGTTTAGTCTTACATTCAACTCAGGTATCTATTATTTATTCTCAGCCTAAATATTCTTAAACTAAAATTATTTTCTTATGAACTTCTTATGAACTTTAGCAGTTTGGATGGAAGTTTTCAAGCAAAACATGAACTGCTTGCAAACTTTTTTATATCACCTTTCTGCAGAATGTTATGAAAGCATATTTCTGCCTAACAACATTTTTCAATCAAAGAATAAAAAGTCATTAGTGAGTGTGTCAATAGTGTCAAAATGCCAATGGTATCAATGCCTACCTTCACACACAGGCTGTGTACCTGACCAGGAGCCATTGAGCAGGCATGTTCGCTCTGCAGACCCTCGCAGCTGATAACCCATTTCACATGAGAAACGTAGCAGACTTTTTGTTTTGAACTCATCCCCCAGTCTAGACCCATGAGCTGGTACTCCTGGATCATCACAATAACCAGGGTTATTTCCTGTAAAACACAACAGAGCAGAATCGTTGGCAGGGACATGATGTGTGAATACTCTCTTGCAGAGTGCCACTGCATTGTTTCTGTTACAATCAATCCCTTTCCTTCAGTATTATGGTGTGAAACTAAAGTCAAAGATGAAAATACGTATCTTTTTTTTACCCTGATTCTTATCTCAGGCAAATACAGGCCTAAACACAGAACGTGATATAAACAAAAGCTAAAAGACAATTGTCAACACAGTAAGCACCCCTGTCACTTTTTGTCAGTTCAACAAATCTGTTGCTTTCTGACATAAATGATATTTTCTTGTCTTATAACAAGAATTAAGTAACAGCAAGAGTGAGGAGAACCATATCCAAATTTTTAGGAAATGCATTTGAAGTACATATATTCACATAAAATACTCCTGTCCCTCTGTGTCGGTCAAGAATGAAAATATCTAATAATTATCCTTATCCTCTAAATTTCTATGCAAATATTGGTTACACATTTAGAAGAGAAAGGATGTGTTGCAAGAGAGAGCTCTCAAAGATTTCCTCATAAGTCTGATGAATCAGTCAACTGCCTTATCACATAAAGTGGCTGTCACAGGAGATACTATACAAGATGGTTAAGGAAGCATGATCTCAGTATCAACAATTTATTACAAATTTTGGTATAAAAATCTCCTAAATTCTTCTGTGTGTACATTGCAGTTCACAGCAATTTATCCTTTGTTCTCCACTTTTGAATTATATGTCTAGACTCAAATTCTATTGAGTCTATGGATTTTGATTTTGAGCTTTATTTTTGGGGTTTTTTTTCAAAATATGTGTAAATGCTTTAATAGTTTGAAGTCTGTATATTCTTACATGGGTTTTTCTTCATAGGCACCTCTCTCAAATAAAGGACAAAATCTTAAACAAAGAAAAAACAATACAAATTTTTTTTGAGAAAACTCAAATACTTCATTTAGAAATTAAAATTTTCTTATGTCAGAAAGCACAATTACATGTGTGTCATAAGGTTTTAATTATAGCAAGTATGAGTGGATGCAATCATGATTTAACATAAAAGGAGGTCAAGACAGTTCCTGAATTCAAGGCTAACTTGCAGGCTTTGATTGTGTTCACTTTGTTTAGTACTAGTTTCTTCTAGAATAGATTGTTCTTGTCAGCCTGCTCTACAGCATCTGGCCCCAGATTTCTTGGTGTAAATACATGCTTGTAAACAGTGTGAGTGTCTTAAGTCAGCTGGTATACTCAGTCCACCTGTATATGGTAAAACTCACTCTCCATAACATGGTGGCTGCCTCCAAATTGACTGTTGAGAATGATCTCCAGCACACACGCATTTGTAAAGTATTTGTGCGTTGTTTGATGGACTGCCAGGTGTGATGGGTAAAAATTATTCTGGGGACAATTCTAAGTGTATAATGCTCTCAGGGATCAAGCAGTGTCATCCATGACCTATGCCCTGCACTGCTAAAACCGAAGTCCAGATGTGGCCTCCGGATGCTATTTGCTTCCACTTATTTTAAGACACTATTATTTCACAGACATTTCTGTCTGCTTAAAATGTGAGAAATAACATGGGGACTGTGATTCAGGCTCCCACTGCGGTATGTTTACAGCATGAAACAGATATATCACACGTACTTTGGCTTGTGAACACAAAGGAATTTTTCAGGGCAAAATGATCTATGATTCAGAAAATTTGATGATGTCTCAGTTGCTTTGGGACTTTGCTGAGGGTATTATTCCAGAATAATGACTGGAATTTTTTTTTCTTGGACATACCTACTTTTGACTTGGAGAAAATTTGAACTGGGACCATGAAATTTTATAGTCAAAGGGTATAGACAAAGTCAGTTACAATTACTATGAAGGTCTAGACCCTTTCAGATCTATCAATGTAGAAGACTTCATATCCATTACTGAAAAATGAGCGAGTCATTTTAAACAAAAAATGTCACCTATTGCTTAATTCATAAGATACAAAAGTCCATCATTGCAACAGGTCCCAGGTGACAACAAATCCTGAGATCATATTTATACCATCATAGAACCATCAGGCATTCAAACATATATTAATATATAATAAAGAAACAAATCCCATTCAGAAAGAGACTACAGGTTTTAAACATTATATTTGGACTGTTTTTCATATCCCTGAAGTATAAAACCAATTAGAGTTCTCAGTCATCCTAGGCACAATCATTCTTTCACTGACATTATAACAAAGAATTATTCATATTGGATTTTGATGGATTAATCTCCTATCTAACATGGAAAGTGTAGTTCTTTATACAATTCTAAATACCTTAGGGATTTTTAGGTTTTTCTTTGGCTTTTTTGGTAGGATGCTTTTCTTTGCGTTTTTTTACATACAGCTAACAGACACAGATTTTCATTTTCCCAGGGAATCATCTTGCTCTCAAAATGGTGACCCATTGTGTTCAAAGTTAAAAAATTAAACCCTGCATCAGTATTAATATTTTAGTTACACTTGACATATTTTCCCCACCATAAGACATGAGTGTAATGCTCTTTAATGTTCAAAATCCATGGGTATATAAAAATACTATCATATTCATTAATAATATCTGAAGAGTCTCAATTATTAACAAATAAAATTTCCCTCCACCAACACAAGATTTTTTCTTGTGGTGAGAAATGTTGGATAATAGCACTAGATTGTGATCTGACTCTTCAGGTGTTGGTGCAATTTCAGATCTGGCATATTATGCTGCATAAAAGGGTAAAAGTGACATAAATGTGAGCTTAAGATAAGCAAGAGAAGATTTCTTGTTCTGCAGTGATGCCTTTCAGGTCGAGGCATAAAGACCATGATGGCGATGAGATCCAGCAGTGTGAGAAGACTGTAAACTATTTCCTCCTTGAGCAGCAGAGAATAGAAAAGAAACAGTAGTGATTTAAATTCAGTTCCTTTTCTCAGTATTTCAAATTCTGCTCAGCATCCTTGCAGAATCAGCCCATAAATTGACCATTTTCAATGAACACTTATTCAGAGCTTTCTAAAAATACTGAAAATAATTCAAAGTACCTTACACCTATTTAAATTACGTAAAATCTGAATTGAACTACATTGAATCACATCATCCCAACAGTGGATGTGCCCAGTAGTTCAAGGGAAGTTATAAGATTGGATAATGGGCTGTAGCGGTTTGGTTCAAAATGCCCATTACTTACTTATTTTCCTTCTGTGAGATAAGAACTAGGAGAAAAGCAAAGCAGGCACAAAACTTAAACCTTAAAAGCATAAAGAAGTTTATTAACAGAACTAAAAGGCAGGAAAAAAAAGTTAGACTAAACCTGCAGAACACTTCTCCTCCCCCCACCTTCTTCCCTCCTCCCACCGACAATGTGAAAAAACAACCCTCAAGGTTTTCCAGAGTCAGTTTACCATCTCTATAATAACCTTTCTCAGTCCACCTAGGGAGAGGAGTCTCTCTTACTCATGCTATGGAGACATCTCCACATGAAAACAGTTAAACAGTTCTCTTGTGGCTCAGTGTCACAGCAAGGCCGCCCGGAATGGTTTCTCCTTGCCTGTGAAAGTCCCTTCCCTCAACTTGCAGCTTTCCCCACAACTGCTTCCGAGGGTTAATTTCTTTAGCTAATGGGGTACCATTTTAAGGATGAGCTGTTCAGAAACAAAAGTTCTCTTTACCCATCTGTGGGTGCATATTCATCTCTAGGAACAGAGGTCCTCCCTTTCTCCGGTAGTGAGAGGGTCCTCATCTCCTTCAAAACAAAAGTTCTTTTCACCTGTCTGTAGGTGCATCTTTATTTCTAGGCATCGAGGCCCCCTTCTTCTCTGGCAGCAAGAGGGTCCTCATCACCTTCAACTGAAAAGGCACAGAGGCCTTCCTCTGGGAGCGAGAGAGTCTACATCACTTTCAACTCTCTCTGTTAAAACTTCTCAATAAATCACAGCTACGTCAGTAGTTGCTTAATGCAGCACAGGTACTTCTACCCATGGGTTGCGGTTTTGAACGCTCTGCCTCCCCCCACCATGCTTCATGAAATTACAACGGGAACACTGAGATATATTATAGTCCATCACCACAGCCTTACAAGAGAATTTCAGCTTCCAGGAGAAGCATCTCCTCTTTCTCCTCTCTCAGGGTTTCAGCTCCTCCTTCTTTGCTGACTTTGGTGTCTCTGTGCTGTTTATTTCACGTGCCATCATCTGTCCTTTTCCTCTGACTCAGGAGAGGATTGAATGTCTGGAAGCTTCATCTGTTCTGGAGAAATCTTACAGCACTAAAAGAGTTAATCTCACCCGGCCTTGCAGCTGGAATTCGCTTATCTCTCCTTGCCGGGCAGCAGCAGTGGGTGAGGGGGGGCACGGCCCGTCCGGAGCAGCTGAGGGGGCCTGGCCCGCCCGAAGCAGGGCTGGGGCCGGAGCAGGGCTGGGGGGGCCGGGCCGGGCCGCAGATGGAACAGGGCCGCTCCAGGGTGAGCTCCTGGCCGGCCCGGCCGGGCCGAGCAGGGCCCGGCCCCGCTGGGCCGTGCCCCGGGCCTCCCCCAGTTACCTGTCCGAAAGCTGGAAGTCAGAAAGAGCTTCCCACCCTCTGTTCGTTCTTAAATGTGTATCACAGAGGCGTACCAAGCTTCTTAAGTGGCTTAAAGAAGTTGTCAATATTCCAACTAGCCAGCTGATTGGTTAGGTCAGGTCTGAAGGAAGCTGTAAGCACCTCTGTGCAAAAAAATCACTTCCAAGGCTGAAGGAGTCTTCCTCAAAAACTCAAACTATGCTAACCCATGACATGGGCAAATACGAACAATTTCCTCACTAGGAAATTTTCTTCTTAAACCATTTTTATATACCAAAGTGTGTAGACCTGTTTCCCCTACAAAACCTATTAACATGCTGTGGGTGTCCTTAGTAGCCAATCCTTGCCTGAACTTTTCACTTCAACAAAACTGAGTGATGTTTTATGGCTTCTTCTAGATTTGCATAGTCTAGGGGAGAATGAACTGTTCCTGTACTTCCTGACAGCACCAAGAACATGTCAGACACTTACAGCGTTTGCACATTGTGACAATAATAAAGTATATTTCTGCAAGTGAAAAGAGGAGCAAAATGTATGAAGTTTACCTTAATACCTTTGCTGTGGAGTTTCTTAATCAAAATTTTCTGATGCAACAACCTTTGTTTACACAAAACAGTGTTCATAAAAATATAATGTAACACATGCATCCTTTTTAAGCAAAACTTGACCAGGTTTGAAGCACTGTTTTGCTGCATCTTCTATACACTGCAGTATACAACTACAGCACCTGGCTAAGGAGTGAAGTTGCAAAGTAAGGACAAAGAGAACGAGACAATTATGAGAATATTTCAATAAATGGGTGTGATACAGCTGAGTGGCTATTGGTGAAATTAAAATATAACTGGAAAAGAAACAAAACAAATATTTGGCTAAAAAAATGTGTAAGAATAGCCTTACTCCTGTGACAAGGTGACATTCAGATAATGGTTGGTACGAGTACCTGAACAATGAGGGAGAGTCCCACTCCAGTGACTATCTTCTTGGCACTCCCTCGTAGAATTTCCTATGAGTCTTCGACCCGCTGTGCAAGAATAGTGAATTATGGAGCCATATGTAAATTTGTCTCCTGAAAGAACTGCATTTGCAGGTACCCCAGGATGTCCACAAGAAATGGCTAACAAAGGAAAGAGCACAACACAATGAGATGTTTTCATGGCACAGAAAAAATCTGTTTTAACCAATAAATACAAGGCTGGTTCCACAAATTATACACTTCTGTCTGGATTTCAACTATTACACAGATTCAGTTTTGTTGTTGCTAGAGGTGATTTATAGGTCATTTGTAAGATTAAACACGAAACTACATATAAAACTAACCTATCCAATTTAGCCTTTCTCTAAAAATATAGAGCTTTCTTTCCTCATTCATTTCTGTTCATGATCCTTCCCTACAAATAGTGCACATTATTTTGGTTAGGAATAGGAAGGAAGACACCAAATAAGGCTAATGTTGCAATGTGCTTACATACTGCAGATATAATAATGTAAGTAGCTTTATCGTATCTACAACTAGGTACAGTTCAAGCAGTACAGTGAAATACAATATTTATTCTGTAATGTTATTATAGCAATGTGATGAACTAGAGTGAGCAAGAGGAAAATGGATTACCGATAATTTTTATAATTTTAAATCACACTTCTTTTTCTAAGATACAAAAAGTAAGGAACATGCTTGCACCAGTAAAATATTCTTGCCAAGCTAAAAAATTATGTAGCTATTTTGTATTTAAAATGGTGTATTTTGCCTAATTATTTTACTACTGAAATGTGAATAAACCCACTTTTTCAGTTTATAGCTCCTACTGACAGATATTTAAAGCATAGATGTTGTGAAAACACAAAAAAAACTGCTTGGATCATGTGAAGATTAGGTACGTAGTAGAAATAAAGAAATAAATTCACCAACCTAGTGACATTAATTGCTCTGGTATATAAGTGTAAATCCATGAAATAAATAATTTTAGTAAAAAATCACAATTCTGTAAAGCAAAAACTTTAAAATAATCTGATGTGTTTCAAATTAAAGTATACTTTAATTTCATTTAATATTTCCTATAATTGCACTGAAAATCAGAAATCATGTCAGATAATTAATAGTGATCAGAGAAGAAAAATATCTCAATGAAAATTAAACTCAGGCAAACTGGTTTTTTTGAAGATATGAAGCTTACTGATTATAGGAAACACCAGATTTCCTCCCTCTCTGAGGAGAAAGTGATGGAGGAAGTATGAAGTGATGTTATGAAAAGACCCTCTTCAGCAAAATTTTTGTACACAACATTTCACAGATTTGTTCTCACATATACACTAGGACAATTCTGTGAAAAATATAACTATCTGATATAGGCATTAATGGTTTTAGACTATCATTCTAAATTATAACACATAAATAATAATTTTAGATTTCCCTAGCCGTTTCCAGATACCTTAACAATTCACCAATAGGGGGAATTAATGTTAACTTTCTGGCATTTGAAATAATAGTTCCACAGTTCCCTGGAAACACATTTTTAATAATGGAAAGTTGCATGATATCTTGTCTTAATGTTTTCTTACTGTGATGTAAAATTTGCAATATATTGCAATTTATATATAAAATATATAAAGTCCACTTTTTTCCTTAATAGATGGCTACATTGGTTTTTCTTCTATCATGATTTAAAACCATGCACCACTCTTTAATGCTAATGCAACGGAATGGATACATACACAAACACTTTGGTAATGATCTATCCCATAATCCATTAGCTTTACAGGTCAGCGCAGATGAGCCCAGGAGATAAAAGCCCTTCTTGCAATGGTATGCCACGCTTGTTCCGTATTTGAAACTTTCAGGATAATTCTGCTGTCCGTGACGAATTGCATTCTCCACAAAGCCGGGATCAGAACAGTTCACCACTGCAAGACAAACAGTATTCATCACTGATGCAGAACAGCAATATCATAAGTGTAACGATGATTTTCATTACCGCACCAGCAGCTTGTGACTGTGGTTCCTATGTGGTTCCTTTGTGGGCTTTATTTGATTTAAATATCAGAAATGTTGACGCCTAAGTAGGACTTTAGATCTTTTTGCTTTGAAAGTAATACTACATTTTTACTCCAGTTCTTGTATTAGTCTTGCATAAGATACATAATATCAAGTATACAAGGGGTTCAAAGATAAAAGAGAAATCGGAGGAACTTTTTATTGCTCCCTTGGTAGGCTTAGTTTGGTCTTCTACGTAATTTTTATTTGAAGGAACATATATAGTTCAAATAACACTGATTTTTTTTTTCTAATTTCCCCTAATGAGAAAAATTGCTTCAACTATTAACAAGAACCTTTTCTGCTATTAATGTGTAGAACAGGAGAAGGAAGATGGTGAAAAATCAAATATTTGATAGGGGAGCAGGAGTGAGGGTGAGCACTGAAAAGCATGATGTAATTTTTTCAGATAGCCATTAAAAACCTAAAAATTTGTGGACTTTGTCATGACTGTTTAATTTTTATATGAAATATACCTACCCTCCCCACTCCTTCATTTTATACTCTGCAGTGAATGTAGGATCACAGAATCATTTAACTGTTTGGGTTGGAAGGGACTTTTTCAAACACCCAATTTTGCTGTCTGTTAATCTGGAAACTAGATGAAAAATTACAAATACCTACTCCATCTCTCCCCTGTCTTTACTCTAAAGATAATAGTATAAATAAACTGAAAAAAAGACTTAAAATATTATTAGTATCATAAATTAAAGCTCATCAAAGAACCAGAGGAATCTACCTTTCAAGTATGTCATGTAGTTCAAATCAATTTTCATGAAAAAGAAATCAGTGGAGAAGAAGATAGGTAAGATTATCATTTTAGAGGTAGGAGATACATAGCTCCTAATGGGCTACTTTTTACTCCTGAATAACTTTTTTTCAACAGCTTAAGTTTTATCATACATAGAATTTAAATTTTCTGATTAGATAATACACTAGAAAAAGGCAGCTCTTGCAAATGTTCATTAATTGAAAGGATGTTTCATCCAATCAGCTAAAAAGTATCAGGAGTTTAGAAAAATATTAGCTCTTAAAATGTAATCTGGAGGAAAATCCAGTTAAAATTTATTTCTCTTTATCTTTTAAAGCCACGATCTTAAAAGTGTTAAATGTTCATAATTTCAACCTCACAATTCTAGCCAAACATACACTTAGGTCTAAAGAATTCCCCATATGAATCCAAAGTTTTCCTTCATAAAAATTATTTCAGAAGTAATATTTGGGGAAAAAAACTCTTTTTGGCATAAAGAAACCCATTTTTCATCTACCAATTGTTATTAAAAACACTGACAATACAACTACACAGAAAAGTCAAATATATTTAAAAAAACTAGGTATTACAATGATGCACACAAAGCATTAGAAAGGCATTATGTACAATGGTTATGTTCAATGAGATCCCTTTATTTTTCTTTTGCTCCTGAGCAGTAGTAAAACTTTAGAGTCTCCTAATTTACACTATTCCTATTTTTTTTATGGAGAATCCTATGAAATAATTCACTAAAGAAGTTACATTTAGCTTACATTATAATAGTTTAGCTTATATTTCATACTACCAACATAGCGTTACAACCATAACATTTTATACATAAATCAGATATGTGCAGGTTAAATAAATATGTTTAAATAAGATTTCATTGACAGAAATACCTCTTTAGCTTTTGACTTTTTTTTTCTGTCCCATAAGACAGGGAAAAATGTAAAGTCCTAATATCTCACTTCTCTTTGAAAGTTGTGAACAATTTGCGTGTGGGAGTTTGTGTCTTTGTACTTGCTTTATAGAACTCTGAAAATTCTTTCTTCTGGGGATCTCCATTTGAGAGTATTATCAGGAGAAGATGCTTTATTCTTTTTACATGACACATTCTTTGCTACTGTTTTTTTTCCATGGTTACTAATCTTTGTCAGCTAAGTCTAATTCTCTCACTGGCAATATAACTATCATTGTAGAACAGGGACACGTGAAAGTCTGTAAAATGTACAGTCCACTGACAGGAAGCCTTACAAAAACATTAAGCTAGATCTGAATGAGCTCATATGTCTGTAGGCACAGTGCAATTCTTTCTTAGAGAAACTAGCACAGTTCCCAGAAGCAACACATGCTGCACCCTAATTAACCCTGTTTCTTAGGCAATTAGACACGCTGTAGTGCTGGGTAGATGATGCTGTTAAGATTCTGCTTTTGGAACTAGCCTGCATCCTCTCATAGTTATAAGTTGCCTTGTACAAACACATCCTTAAACTCAGATTTTCCACATATATAAATACATTCCTAAATATTTGAATACACATCTGTATCAGTGTGAAGAAAGCCAGCACTTGTTCTTTGGCATGAGGCCAGCAGAGGGTGGCCCAGTTGATGCCACTGTGCTCTGCTATGCTCCAGAACAGGGTGAATTTCTCTGAACTGGTCATGAAGAATGATCCTGCTGTCCATACCAACCTCGGAGCCATGCTCCAAACAATTCCTGTGAATGTGCCACTTGGTTCAAATGAAAAACCATCTAAATAAGTAGAAGCAATTCAGCTCCCATTCCAGGTCCCATTTAGTTTAAAAATATAGATAAATTTAATTTCAAACACAGAAGTGAATATTCCAAAATATTTCTATTTAGCTAAAACTATTTTTTACAGTAGTTTGATTCCCAACTTCACAATTACACAATATCACTATTGTGATACATCACATGAAAAACTAATGCCCAGGGTTTTATGGAATATTTATATTGGTGCAGAATAGAACTCAGGTCCTCTTGGGACCTATATCCATTTTCTAATCAGTACACCATTTTGCAATGAAACTTCATATCAAAAAATAACTATGGCAGAGTAATACTTTTGCATTCCAAACTGGGCATACACAGCTTAAATAGGACATACACTTTTACAGTAAAATTTCATTAATGAATACACAAAACCAGTGGAAATTTGCATGAGGACACATATTACCGAATTTTTCCCAAGCTATAGGACAAGATTCATATTGTTTGTCAGATTAAGTTTCTTATGATGTCAAAAGAATCTTCCTCCATGCAATCTATATTCTTAGTTTATTTTCTGCTGGGATTTTTTTGTGTGGTTTTGTTTGGTGGTTCTAGGGTTTTTGGGTTTGTTTGTTTTGGGGTTTTTGTTTGTTTATCTGGTTTGGTTTGGGTTTTGTTGCTGTTATTGTTATTTTGTCTGAGAATGAAGTTGCAGATGCTCTCTTTGTGTCTGTAGATGTCTACTGTCCTTCCCATTCCATCAAACTTTTAAAAGAAGGTGCCTTCCAGAGCAAAAATGTAGACAACTTGTCAGGGCTTCATAGACTATCAGTCACATAGAAATCTCACTTGGGAGTTGTGGGAACTCCAGAATATCAGAAAGTACTATTTTTAACTGTAATACTGAATGTTTATTGTATTTCTAGATCAAAGTGATAAACAGTGAAACACTTCACAGATAAAAACTGTGTGAAGGAAAAAACAATAAAATAAACAGTGAAACACCATTTTAGAATTTGTTCAAAAGAAAAACCAAAAACTGTTTATTTTTCACTGCAATTTAGAGAAAATCATTGCTATTGAACGCAAATATGCACAAGATTAATTGAAACAAAGCATCGAAAGTAATAGTTCAAATTATTTCAATCTCAGAATATTCTATTGAAACAGAAGAAAAATCTGATGCATGTTGCAAAATTCTCACATTTATTGAAGGTTTTGTACATTCATGAATACAATTATTTTCAAGTATTCTCATCCTATGGATTTCTAAAGTCTTTCCCTAGGTTTAACTTTTAGCAAGGATTTGCAAGAGCTGTCCCCTTTTTTAGTGAAGTAGAGATTATTAACATAAACCAAAATCAAATATAACTGCTTAAAATTAAATCTTTGGTTTAACGGGTAAGCGTTCCAAGTTAGCTTATGGAAAGTCAGTATTAGAAATTAAAATGACCTTTGTTTCATGAGAATATGCTGTCCCAAAGCTGCCCAAAAGCAATTCTAACTGAACTATCTTTGCAAGTCAATAGGGAGAACAGAAAAACTTAATTCTCCATGCAGACCAGAAATACGGAATGTTCAAGGAATATATTGCAATCCCAAAGTATCAATTTGTCTGTGTGATACAGAGTTCTCACTCCAGTACCAGCAGTATCTGTTTAGACAGCTCAGTGATGAATGAAATGCAAAACAGTCACCAATGCATAATTAAAGCATGTGCTCTGTGAACAAAATTCTTGCATCATACATGAAGTCTTATCAAATGATTATGCAAGAGAATGCAATCCCTCACATTAAAAAGTAACAATTATGCCTGCAGTGCCACTTAAGATCACCTATTGGTTTTTAAATATATACACAAGTGTGCTGTTGCTAAGAAGGGCAGCAGTAATGAGTACTTTAGAAAAGACTTTGAGTTGGCTGGCATACAGAACTAAGGCAGTATTTTCCCCGATTGCCTTTCACCCTGGGGACTCAATTGTAAGTCACAGTGAGAGCAGACAGAGATTGCTTTCTCTCAATGACACCTGTCAAGGGTCACATGGGAAATGAATTCTGTCAGTCTTGGTTTAGTCTTCTGAGAAAAGCTGGAGAATGCTCCAAGTCTGCCCTGAAAACTTTGGAACCTCACAATGAATAGATGCAAACCCTTGAGGACAAAGAAGTTAAAAGACCATGTCAGAGTCCTCTGGGGCAGCTTTCTGTTAAAAAGTTGAATGAGCATCAAAAAGTACGTAATTCACAGTATTTCATTTCTTGTTCTCAGTCTGTCTGTTTTTTCTTGACGGAAACAATCTTAAGCATCATTTATAGACTTTTATATCTGATCAACAGTATTTTTAAACTTTTTTAATTTGAAAAGTATTGCATTGATGTTGGTATCTAGAACATGTTTAGGGAATGACACTCTAGAGTGAATAAAGAGTAGAGAATTCACTCTGATTTTATGACAAGTTTTTAGAAATGCTGGCTATAAAAAGAAAGAAAGCACTGCTTTGTGAAAGCACGATGACAAAACTTCCAGTAAAAGGAATTTTAGTAAAGATCAATGCAAAGTCAACAATAAACAAGAATGAAAGCTTCTCAGATTTTGCCAGGTATTACAATAGAAAATTGAGCAGAAAGACGAAGTACTTACCTGTTGTTTTCCTCTACATGTGTTGTCTGTATGAAAATTCATTTTTGGGCATCTATGTACAAGTAGTGTTAACAGAACAGCTTTTGTCAGAATGGTACAAACTCTGGGGTCGTGACTTATTTTCTTCAGTTCCTTTTTAATCAGAACATTGTTTTTCACCTGGATGAGGAACTCTTCAGTTGCCTCAAAAGATGTTTCTACTACCTTTTGAAATGTCTTTGCCTGATCTCCTGGCTGGTTTCACTCCAGAGAGGGGCATCTCTGCCAGATCAGGTGAATATCTCAGACACCATATAGCATCTCCCATGGCACCTCACCTCTTTATTTAGGAAACTTAGTCAAGTGCAAGTTATCCTTTTGAAGAATATCAACATGCTATCAACATGAACAGATTAGGTATATCTGACATTTAAGTATAAAAAAGTCACAACAAAGGGCTCTGACTCTGGAAAAAACAAAACTGAATAAAATGCATTTCTCAGCTTATATGAATCCTTGACTCCACTACAGATAGAACACTGCTTAAATTCAGAGCTGCTTTATCTTTGGATGAGAAGAATTGGTCATCAGTCTCCATTTCTCCCACCTATCAGCTGCCATCAGAAATATTATTTTTCTTGTCAGTGGAAGAGTGGAACGTATTACTACTGGTTCAAATGACATAGCCACTAAAGAGAACACGATAAAATTAGTGATTCTGTGTAGATACTGGATTCTTGATAAGACATAAAAGTCTAAACTTTTCAAGAATCTAGGAGTAATGAGATAAAGAAAGATAAACCTTTCAAGTTAGAAATTCAGTACAAATCCAGTATAAATAAACAGACCGCCTGAATTCCTTATAACTAACAAATAGCCTGGACTAACTGATACAGAGTAGAGAATGTGAGCTAACTCAAATGTTTACAAGTTTGACAAATGGATCTTCCCATCAAAATATTTCTGGTCTTAAACATATTTCTAATAGGAGAAAAGCTCTTAAATCTCATTTATGAAAAGATAGAAAGAATTCTGAAGGAAAGAGTAGCAAAGGATATCCACTTTTCCTGATACAGATCATGAATATGAGTCTGCCTTAATAGGGGCAGAAAGTGTGGTGTTTAATACAGTGGTTCTTACTTCAAGCATAACATAGGGAAAAATGACCTGCAGCACAATCAGGAGCGCAGAGCCCTGATGAGACCATCTGATTCAGTTCTCATTTGGTGGTTAAGACTTATTATGAAAAGTAGACAGCATGGAGATTGGCTTTCTGTGCTTCCAAAGAATAAATAGAAAGTGGTACCGAACTGCTAATGGAAAAAAAATCCACAGTGAACTTAATTGGCTTAGGATTTAATATTGTCATAACTAGTTCTGGGGTAGCACATTCCGGTTGCACCAAGCTCTCCTCAGGCAGGTTTGCAGAATGGAATAGAGATCTGGGTATTGTAATTTTTCTGATGCCATTTGATTCCAGTTTAAAAGCAAGTAAACTGGCTACTTGACCTGTTCTTTATCAAATAAATAAAGGTAGAGTTCATGTGGAAAATTACCAATTACTAATTTAAAGTCATACTTCAGTGACCTTCACATTCCAGAAGAGTTTATTGCCAATCTTTAAAAAATACTAAATCTATCAAAAGGATTAAATATAAAATTTTAAACAGATACTACTGTTTAAATAATTCAAAAAATTTGGGGTTTCTATCTCACAAAATACCTGAACATCACAACATGCCATTTTTTTTACTCGTAACCAAAACAGTGGGAACATAGTTTTTCCAAGGCATGGGTATTTTAGGGATTATGTTACCTCAGAACACAGGTCCAAATCAAATGCTAAAAAAATATGTACATTTTAAGAGATGAAAGCTTTTACTTGCTGAGCCAAAACAGTCAACCAGAACAGATAAAAGCATTTTGGAGTAGGGGGAAATATCATTGCAAAGCAATTCAGTGCTTTCAGTGCATTTATGATATACAGACATATTAAAAGCCTTTGCCTCACACAGGTTTTTCTCATATGGCTCTCAAGTAGCAGATATGATCTTTTGTGTGCATTACTTTTTTCTTAGCCATAAAACCCCATATAATTGCCTTGCTAAATTTTCTGTCACTGATTACTTAGTTAACCTGCTATTGACACAACAGACAGAAGCAATGTATCATTGCAAAAGGGTGCCTAAGAACTGCCCCAGCTTTATTTTCTGAAAATATCAAGGTTTCCTATGCATACATAACAGCTGAGTTACAACATAAATAAAATAAAATAAAATAAAATAAAATAAAATAAAATAAAATAAAATAAAATAAAATAAAATAAAATAAAATAAAATAAAATAAAACTTCAGCAATTGCTTCAAGCAGCAATCTTTAATTTGTAGTACTTCATGTACAGTCTCAGCCAAATGAAGCCAAGCTCATTATTGACTCAGATGAACTCAACCGAGGTTTGAAAGAAAGGTCATATGTAAAATCTCTGTTGAATTAAGTGATACAGGTTTGCCAGGAACATCAATCCTTTCCCAGCATCATATTTATTTAAAGAGCTGGAAGATTTACTTTTCTTGTAAACAAATTCATAATTCATTGCTAACAATGAACTTTAAAACAAATGTTTTCCACCCATTAGATAAAAGGCAATTTTAGAAGTAAAGGCTCATGCCAGAAGAAGTGCTATTGCCTGTTTAGGTAAGTTCTAATCAATTCATTGAGACCAATTTCACATAGGAATATCATTGGTGTATATATATATATATAGTCTTTATTCAAAAACTACAAAAATAGTTGAACTTGGAAGTGACAACTAAACGGTTTGCCCAGGGCTTTGTCCAGTTAGGTTTCGAATAGGAATGGAAACTCCCCAATGCCTGTGGGAAATTTATTTAGGTGTTTTTCCACCCTCACACTTAAAAAGCTTTTCATTACGTTTGGTTTTGTGTCCTTTGCATCATGTAGTTTCAGTGAACACCACTGAGAAGTCTGACTCTTTTTTACGCTGTCCCTTAGATAAGTATAGATGATAAGCAATGTTCCCCTGAGCCTTCTCTCCCCTAAACTGAACAACCCCAACTCTCAATCTCTCTTCAAATCACAGGTGAGTCCATGAGAAAAGTTTGTTTCTCCAAACTGTATTTAGGAAAGGTCAGAATATACCAGAGAGAGAAGGCCATACACACACATACACACATAAAAAAACAGTGAGAAGAAAAAAGAGACCACTGAGTTTAGAGGAAAAGGCAGTGCATGAGGGAGTAGATACTCTCTGCAGCCTGTGGAGAACACATGCCAGAGAAGAGAATTGAGAAGAATAGCAGAGAGAAACTGCTACATACTAACTGCAAGGTCAACCCACCACCCTAACCTAAAATAAGAAACAATACCAATTATCAAGGCAATAATTACAACACTTAAATTTTCATATAATTGCAGTAAGAATCCCCCACATGTCTAGATCATAGATGCATGTATTAGGAGAATGGTATAGAACTACTATAACTCTGATATGCTTTAACTGAAGTGGATATTGAATATTCCCTTTACACTACAACTAAATATCTTCTGGTGCACAAATACATTTACAACAGTTATTGTTACTTTAGATACTGTATTCCTCCCCAGCAGGAGAGGTTTCTTGGACAAATTGCAAACTTCACAACAACTTTTTCAAACCCTTTAAATCAGTTAAACTTGGTCATCGAGGTGAGCAGCTACAGTGTTATCATGATCAGCAGGAAAGTGCTCTGGGTTCTAGCAGGGTGCACAGAATGGGTGACAAAATTAGTTCATGATGGAAGAGATACAAGACAGTCACTGAAAAATACATGTTTCTATAGAGAAAGAAATACTGAGTGAAGAGAAGAATGAGGTGAAGAAACACTGAGTGAATGGCAAAAGTCCAGCTTCACACCATCTGCATGAGAATAGACACAGCTGTAAATACTCAACTAAGAGAACTCTAGGCCACTCCATTCTGGTAGGAGTTTACCATTCTTAAGTGAATGGATCTTGGCATAGTTGCATCTATAACACTCACTCCTTTCAGAAAACCGATCTCCCTAAACAAGAGTTCAGACCATAAATTGGCCTGGATCAAACTCAAATTCATGTGAATAAGTTAAAAAAGGACAATGAAAGTAGACAGGAGAGACAACTGAAATAATGTTGCAGTAACTGTAAGTATCTTAATTCTTATGTTCTTTTTTAAAAATCTGTCTTTGCATTGTTTTTCCTTGCTTTCACTTCGATTTGTTTTCTTTTTAATAAATGTAATGGAGTTCAATGTGAATAGCTGAATAACTCAGTTCGTAAATGGGGTTGAACTTCAGTAAAGCTGTTCAATCTCTGCCTCTGACTGTCAAACAGAGCAGATTCTGATTGCATCTATAGTATAAGTGAAAATGTGTGTGTTTCCAACAAATAAAACCTTACTTAAATGCCTCACAGACGAGACAGATGAGTTTGTTCACTTAGGTCTAGCAAAACAAAACAGTATAAAAGGGAAAAGTACATGAGCCTAAATAGGAACAGTTTGCTAATTCTTGTTTCTCTGTTCCAATAATTACATTGTTATGTTAGTTAACTCACTTGAATAAATTCTGAGGGTAGTGACTGAGGGAATTGCCATCTCTTTATTGTTTTAATGAGAATGAAAGCTCTAATTCCACACATACTGAGCTTGAAATTGCATCAGCTATCTCTGAAACATTATGATGAGCTAATCACCAAAGATAATTATTATTCTTAGGACAAACAGTTGTAGTACAATAAGATTTTTAATAAACCAACAGGTGGAGATAATAAAGGTAGAATAGCCGAAGTTAAGTTCTTATTATATGATTTTTAGTCCCAGTGTTGTATCCTTAGATTGACTTTTCTGCCTGCAATTTCCTTTAGCCCATAAAAGACAAGTTACAGAGACCGAAAAGCATAGTACTTACACTGATTTAACATCTTTCCAGTGAAAGAAAATACTCAAGAAAAGCTGAGTAACCATTGCATTTCTGGAGAAATTTTTGTGCCCTATTTATTTGCATGTTCCATAGCAGACATAGCCTTCAGATTCTTTCCAGACACTAAGCATTTTTAAATTTGTTTTTGGCTTACATATTTGGAAATTAGCACTGTTATTAACATTTAAAAATGAACCCAGATAATTCCGGCTTTGAATATGACCAGGAACAACATTTGTAAATTAGAGCCATTGAAATACATTTCCTTCCACAGCCTTCACAAAAAGAGCAGTGAAGGATACAGAGCATCTCAAAAAGTTTTCCCCAGGCCTTTGAAATTTTTCAGTATATCTTACGTGATTTGCTTCATGTCCTGCCTTTCACTTCTCTCTCAATTTGTATCTATGATTTAGTCAGAAGATACTCAGTCTGCCTCAGTGATTCGAAAGAAAATGTTTCACAATATCATTAAATATCAGTATCTTACTGGATTCAGCATTGAGAAAGAATGTACTATACCAGTAGAAGCTATTTTGGGGCATATAACATAAAAAACAATAAACTAGTGAACACATTTTAGGTGTCTGATAAAGACATTGGTGGAACAGACAAAAGATGAGCTGTTAGCTCCATATTCTGCAACAATAGACAAAAGTTAAAGAAAAGAAATAAAAACAGTGGTCAAAAATGGAAGGAGTAAAAACAGGTTAACTTCAGAGACTTCTAATCTTAATTACACTACCGCAATCCGGATAAAGAATTCAATCCGAGAATTGTAGATTGTGTTTTAAAATGGTTTTTCTTTGTCCTTTCCTAATATGTACATTTGATACAGATTTTACAGATTTTCTCATATCACAAACCTTTGCTGCATTCTCATATCTCTAATATATCAATCTTACCCATAGCACACCAGTAATCAAGCTCAGATGTCTTTGCAAAAAAATCAAGCAGAGTTAAATCTTACTTTATCCTGGTTTTTTTTGTGGGGAAAAAAAAATCAGGTTTCACATCTTTCAGGTATTGCTAGGAAACAAAAGAATTAATACTGTTTTGATACACAAATATTCAATTTTATAGTGACCATTTAGGGAAACTGTACTAAAATGCACCTAATTCAGGCTAGACAGGCAACTGTAATTTATTAGTGTAATATAACTTTTGTGATATAAATTTCACTTTATATGTCTATAAACTAAATGCTGGTGATTGCAGTCTGAGAAATTGTAGGTAAAATACTGAAAAGCCTAGGCTTCCCCAATACTCAGCCCTAACAATAACCTCCAATACAGAAATGCAGAAACTCAAATAAAGGTGGAAATAAATTCCTAAAGGACAGGCTCGTGAATTATATCCCAGTATTTTGAGGCAGGGTAAAAATTTCTTACCTCGGCAGTTGGGTAAAGGGCTACTCCACTGCCCATTGCTTCTACACTGTGCTCGAGAAGCACCCTGAAGTAAGTATCCAGTGTTGCAGGTAAAATTTACCACATCGTTTAAATTGAACTCGCTGCCATTAGTCATTCCGTGAGCTGGATTCCCAGGATGGCCACATGTGATTGCTGTTAGAAGAAAAATAGGCAGGTTAGCATCTAAGCGAAAGGTACTGATCCATGGAATCACTTGTGGGTTGGAGCTCTTTTGGCATTTTGGCTCTTTGGTTTTGATTTTTTTTCCCTTCTGAATTTGTCTTTGACATTTATACAAGACATATAAGAAAAAGAATAGGATATATTTATTGAGAATTCTTAACTGCCAGGAGAAAAATTTTATTTAAAAAAAAAAACCTCTTAGAACCTTATGTTGAATGTTTAGAGCATTAGATCCTTTACGTTGAAAGTTGTAATAAAAATAAATTTAAATCTCTCTTTTTTTATTTAAATATATATACAAAATATATGCATTTTCACACACATCTGATATGTATTAAACCTTTAAAAATGCATATAAAAATTCCTACTAATACAGATAAAGGAAAATATTTATTTCCAGCAAGCTTGAACATGTAGTAGTGTGAAATGAATTTGATGCACTATTTCAGAAAATTCTGGAGTTCTGAAGTATTCCAGTTTCAAAGATCTTGCATTGCTTTGCTGAAATAGTGATTCTTTTAATCTGATTTTCTTATGACAATAGAGAAATCATTTTTGGGAGTAAATCTTTCCCATTTTATATATTATTTATGTTGATTTTGCTAATATAGAACTTATACATCAGCTTATTATGGTCACCTCTAGCTTTCCATGTGACAAGATATTAAAATATTATAGGAAAATATAGAAAAGCAAAGATACTGACAATGTAAAATCAGATTGTACATAAACACATGCACAAACACAGAACTTCTCAACTCTGTGCTAATGATGTTTATCATACTCAAATAATTAACCTGTACACAGATTTTTTTTTTCTTTTGATTCTGTTGTGCTGCTACTCACGAGGAACTAAGCAGAAATCTTCTTGTTTCCTATTAACTCTCAACAAGCAGCAAGTGGAAATATCTTTCAGAAAATACTTGGTTAAAGTGTGATCCAACTGGTTATCCAGTAAAGAGACAGGGAAAGACCTGTGTGTCACAAATTTTACAAGATGAAGGAGGCTGACTTTTATATGAAACTAAGAAGCTTAAGTAGTCATGGGAGAACTACAAAGGTTTCCTTAGATGTTATTTTTAAGATTACAATGCCTGGTACTTTACAAATCTGAAAATCCTTTCAAAGTAAATTAAAAATATTAAAAGATGTGATTTTCTGTAAAAATCTCACAAAAAAAGAAGACCAATTTGGGGCAAATTTTATAGGGCACTGCCCCTAACATCTTTGTAATATCTCTGCCACTGTATTGGATCTACCTGAGATGGATGTCTTACAGTGCTGTGCTTTGTATCGGTAGCTAGAAAGGTGTTGATAACACCCCAGGGTTTTGGTACTGCTGAGCAGCCCTGCACAGCACCAGTGCCGTCTCCCCAACATTCCACCTTCCCACCAGTAAGCTGGGAGTGGCCACGACCTTGCAAGGGGATATAACCAGGTCAGCTGACCAAAGGGATGCTCCATACCATATGGTGTTTGCTCAGATATAAAAGCTAAGAGGAAGGAGGAGGAAGAGGCACGGCAGGGTGGCAGTGGGGAAGGAGGGGAGGCGTCATCCATTATTTACATTTATGTTTTGGAGCAACCATTACACATGCTGAAGCCCTCCTTCCCGGGAAGTGGACAGACATTGCTTGCTGATGGGAAGTAGAAAATCAAAATCTTTTCTTTGCTTGCACATGCAACCATTCCCTTTTGTTTTAGTAAGCTGCCATCTTGTTTTCTTCCCCTGTCTTTCTGAGGAGGGGAGTGAGAGTACCTCAGTAGCCACTCATAGGCATCCAGACAAGGTCAACCCACTACAGACATATTTCTAGTTCATGCTCCACAATGCTCAGTCAGAAGAATTTTTCAGTAGAACGCATTTCTAGCATTGGTAAACAGTATGTTTTCACTTTACATCTTAGAAATAACAGTCTTATTTGTATGAGGATTTCTTAAAAATAAATAAATTAATCAAAGGCGGAAAGTCATCTAAGTTTGGATGCTGACATCAAACAAATCCTCTTGCATGGCTTTTTAGTCTGTCAGCATTCCAAGCAAAAGAAAACCATGTTGTAATGAAAAGCATTAGGCAACCTCTAATAACAAAAACTGATGCCAGTTCTTCTCATAACAGTAAAGATAACATCCATTTAGGAAAAAACAGCCTCCTGTCCCTCCTTCCACTCCAAACCAGCTTTGTCCCTTTCTTTTTAAGGGATTTTATTCACTGCACAGTCAAATGAATGCACTAATAGTAATAATGCTAGCTAGTGCCATTTCTCCTTTGACAAATATAAATCACTTGAAGATATAAATAGGATTTTAAAAGGACAATGACACTTGGCAGATATTTCCTGCCCCTGTACACAGCTAGCAATTTTCATTTTACCCTAAGAAAGAAAATACTGAACATTTAGAAATCTAACATGGTTTAAACAGAAAAGCTGAACATCTTAGTGACTCTCTCTGTGTCGACAACAATACTTCTGTCTGAGTTGTAGACATCTTAAAAAATGCAGCACTGAAATAGTTGATACAAATGTTCCATTAAAAATAACAAAAATATGTATAAAAATGAGGCTCTTTGATTAAACTGAAATGGAAATAAAATCAACTACATAATAAAGTAGTAAAATAAAAAACAGATAAACTGGACTTGACAGATTAAATGGGTGATGGTTCAGAAAATGTCAGATAACCTGTCACACAAATGAAGAAGGAACTAGAGAAGGAAAGACTCCACAATTCTAGCAATTAATTATGGGATTTTCAAAAACAGGTGAATTAAGAAAATATTAAAGGTTATAAAAAAGTTTACATCTTTTTTACCAGATGTTAGCATAACCCAATGCCATGCCTTGGCTTGCATTGATAAGTCAACTTGAGGCCAGTTTGAAAAAATGGGCGATCACCATCAGAACTGCACAGATGAACACTAATCCAGCTTTGTCCTTCAAGCAATGAAAATATACAAAGGAATTTTTTACTCCTGGTGAAAAAATAGGGGAGAGGCTTAGCAAGCCCACAGTTGACATAACAACTATACCTGGACAAAGAGAAAGTGATAGATTAAGTTACATAGCTGCAGCCTGTTGTTCAAACCCCTTCAGTGCCTATGCCATCCTGTTTCTTAAACAACAGAAATCAGGAGTTACTGAAAATATTAACAAGTCTGTGCTAGGTGAGAAACTGGATTGTAACAACCCTTGTAATTGACAATAGGTCCAATAAATATCTGATCTGAGCACAAGCATTTTTGAACATCCAATCCACTGTTAATGTTCAATTACGTTTAAAATAATAGCAATAATTCAGTGAAAAATTAATTTTACTTACGGACACAAACAGGAGTTTGTCCAGACCACTTGTGATCCTGCAGGCAAATTCTGACAGAAGTACCAACGAGTCGAAAGCCAGGATTACACTGGTAGACTACAGTGTCGCGATAACTGAAACCATCTCCACTAATATGACCATTTACAATTGGGTCTGGAGAGCCACAGTGACCAGCTACAATAAAAGAAAAACCCATTAAAAATGTGTATTTTGACAAGACTTGCCAAAATTTACAAAAAAAAGCCCAAAATTTCAACTTTCCTTTCAGTAAACAATATATTTAGAGTCATCTACTGCACTGTGAAGTTCTCAGGTATAAAACCTACAGATGATATTTCTCTGAGTTTTTTGAAGAAGTAAATAATGAATTAGAGAAATGAGAATTCTATTATGAAATAGTAGTATGGGTTTGAGAGTTAAAGACCTCACACTTCTCTGAGGAAAAAGGCAACCTTGCTAAGGCACTTCCCTGTAAAAAAAAAGCAGAAGTTGGGTATTTTTGCTGGTACTGACCAAACTGCAAAGCAATATAAAGAAGAGCTTACTATAATTTTGACATGAATATGAATTTATAAGCATTTTCCAGATAGATGAAGGCATGAACAGGAAGGAATGTCTGCCAGCACTCTTTCTTCCTTATTTCAGCTGCTGTTAAAACAATACAGAATGCATTATTCCAAGATAATAGCAGTCTTGGCACTGAGGAAGCAAAGTAATGATTTAATTCATTCTGAATGCTTCATTCTGTTTGAAAACAGTGAGCAGAAAACTATTTCTCTTTACTGATTAAGGAGGAGAAAAAAGTGGTTTTTTTTGTGGTGACACTGATTAATTACAATGGCAGTAATTTCATTTGAAACTGTGCTCAGTCCTCATTTTGAGAGGTGAGGGCTGGGACCTAAGGCTCAAGGCTGCAGCTACAATGGGTTGTGTGTGTGTGATCTCTTCTGTTTCATGCAGGCTGTATCCATCAACAGCAACTTGTTTGTAACTTTTCTTTGGGATTCAAACTCCTTTCTAATAAAGCCCCTCTAATAATGCTAGAGCTTATATTTCATTCACACCTAATGGCTCCTCTAAAACATTAGAAGGATAAAACATATAATCCTGTAGGTATGAAAAACGTTAATTAGGTTTTTCATACCTACAGGATTGTTATAAAAATCCTAATTGTAGGATTGCTGATGCCTCTAAGAAGACATTGTGGTATTGTTCAGCAAATTTGAGGAAGAAGTATGAATGCTTCTTTTCACTGGTTATACAGCTACTTTTCCTCGTACAACAGAGAATACGGCAACAGAGGACATGGAAAGCATATTTTTCTCCTTGAAATGTGTCATGGAATAATTTACCTTATTGTTCTCAGTCCAAATTAGTAATATGCTCCCCTTTACCCTTCTCTCTCCTCCAGCCTCACTCAGCCTCTCCCTGTCTAAAAGATATTCCAGCCCCTGGCCCCTAATGGGTCCTTCCCCTGAACTTGCTTCGTTTTGCTATATCTCTCTTCTATGGTGGAGGACACAAAAACTACACACAATTTTCCACATGAGTGCTGAAGAGGAAATAATAACCATGACCTGCTGACTGCACTAGTGCTAATACACTCCAGTCTGTGATATTTTTACTGCAAGGCCACACTTTTAACTCTTAGTCAGCCTCTCCACTCCATCGTCTGGGTGCTTTCTGTAAAGCTTGTTTTTACCCAGTCAGTTCCAAGAATACTCAGAAATGGCATTATTCTAGGAAAAGTGGATTCTGTATTTGTCTTTTCTGAACTTCATGAGCTTCCTGTTGGCCCATTCCTCCAGATTCTAAAGGTCCCTCTGTCGAGCAGTACTACAATTCACATGTCAACTGTTCCCCCATCATTTGGTGTCATCCTCAAACTTGTTGCAGCCACATCCCAATTTGTTATCCAAGTGACTGACAGAGACTGGATAGTACGGGTTTTTGTATTCATCCTAAGTGTCCACTGCCTCCTAGTCACAGTCGAATCAAGAAACAATACCCTTAGAGTTTGCTGGCTCAATTACTTTTCCATCTATTTTGCAGTCCCCCCATCCAGTACCTGTCTTCTCAATTTGGCTAAAAGGATACAAGCGGAGACTGTTTCCAAAGTTTTGCTACAACACAAAGTGAAAGAAATCTACTGTTGAAATCTACATCTCATGAGACAGTCACTGGAAAAGTCAGTAAGATTATCAAGGTTTGCTTTTGATTCTTCCATCTTGCCTGTTCCCAATTATCTTCTTGTTATCCCTATGCCTAGAAATTAGTTCCTAGTATTTACTCCCTAATTTTTTCCAGGGACTGTGGTGAAATAGAAAGGAATACATTTGGGTTTTTTTAATTTTCTAGATCTAAATAGTGAAGAATTGAAAAGCAGTAGCTGTATTGAAGACAAACATGGGACCACAGGGAATTTCAAGAAGAAAGATAGATGAAATGTGCCACCTGGCATAAGGAAAAATATTATGCACTTTCTCTTAAATGGAGATTTAACAAGTTGCTGGACTTATTATGTGAGTCATTTCATTTACAGATCATCCCACTGACTGTATTTAACGATTTTTCAGGGATTTTTGCCTCATTTAAATTAACTATTCCAACATATCAAGAACTGAAAGAATACTGCAATGACACGAAATGTATGTAATTTTCTCATCAACTAAAATTAAAGAAAATTAAGAAGGCTGTGAGGGGATTTTTTAGTAAAATATGCTCTCAAGAATTTAGAAAATTATTCACATGCATCAAGGTTGCTTCGGTAGTTTTATTCTAAAACACCTGGAAAGCAAGATATAAACAATTCTATTTGATTTTAATACGGATTTCATATATAAGCCAATATCATAATATTATACTGCAGTTTACCTAAGAGTTATCAATTAAAGGACTAGATATTTTTACACAAGCACAGTCTGCAGCAGGATATTTTCAATAAATCTAAGGCATTATATACATCGTATAAGTAAAAGATGGAATGAAGTAGATTTTATTTAACTTTAGATTTTAAGTATGTCCTTGACTTGTTTATGTGTAGTTTTGCACCTGAAAGTCATAAAAACACAGGGAAACACACTGATCCATGATTAAGAGCCACTGATTTTGCAGATGGAGTCAGGCAAACTCAAATGCTTCCAAATTGCCCTATGTCCTATATGAACCTATGGTCACCCATACACACAAAGCACACATAAAAACACATAGGTTTTGTGACTTATAGTTGCAAATACTCTTGGAAGGAAAAAAGGGAAAGAGATATAATATCAGCAGTAAGTGAGTGAAATTGAAAGAAATCTTGCCTAACAATTCATATTTATCCTTGTATAACTAATAAAAAAATACATGTAATACTAACAACCTGAAGAATTAGGACTCATATTGAGCCTTACACTCATTAACTACAGTCCGTGATTTTAGCTTTCTTTAGAGACAAATAATAAGGGTTTGACAGACCGTTTCCTGAGATACAGAAATTAGTGTATTCATTTAGCCTGAAATCATAAATTGATTCTACACGGATCAGCGGGTAACATAAAGTGATACCTATTTTCATCTATAGCTGTCCTGAATTGTATTCATGTAGGTACAATGTAGACAAAAAGCATCTCTAAGTCATTATAATTCCTTTGAAATGGAAAGGCTCACTTGGAGCTCCCTGGGTGTTTACCTTCTGATTTCCACAGGCTTCAGGTAAGTCTTAAAAGCACCTCTGAAATAAATTTGGGGCATGTTGTCCTTGAAATTTAGGAATATTCAACTATCAGCATTCACATAATCTAGCTTTAAAATTTAAGAATTTCCCTTTCCTGAATTGCTCTCTGGAGGAGCCTACATAGTTCCATTGACCTTGGATTGTATTCTAAATTGCATCTATATTAAGTGTCTGAAGAACATGGTATTAATATACCTTATGTGAGAGAGTGTAAGAGAGGGAGAAAAGGGCTTAGCAGCAGAAATAAAATTTTCTGCAGCATGCACGGGATAACTCAAATTTAGACTTTCACAGTCAAAGCTGTATATTTTTGGCACTATAGAGCCTGTCTGATTTTGAAATAGTAAAGACTAAGTAGTGATTAACCTGTGAGCTCTAAATGTGATCTTTTTTTGTCTGGTGAGGTAGATCCATGCGTTTAACAGTTCTAAGCATAGGGCTTCATTCAACAATGAAATCAATCAAATAGGAACTAAAGTCCATCTAAGTTTTCAGAAAAATAATTGGGAAGCGTCATAAGACAAGCAATGCTTTTACTGCAGTAATAGCTCCTGCAAGAGGTCCTGTGTTCATTACAAGTGAGATTAGATCTGTAAAAATAATTTAAAATGCAGAATGCAGATAGCCAGGTGGGAAAAAAAATTTACTAGCTGTAAGGAGATAAGATAGTAGTAATCTATACCAATTTCAATGGAGATTTGTAAAAAACTGAATTAGACAAGATCCAACACCAAATTACTCCTGGAGAAGAAAAGGATGACTTCATATAAATTAAATTCAAGCTGCATATAGACACAGTCTTTCCTAAATATGAGATCTAATAAACTTTTTAACTATTTCCAAAAGAGTTAAAAGCTTCACTAGGTGTAGTTTCTAAACTGACTTTCAGAATAACACGGCATTTTTCTCTACATAAGTCCTGTACTGATAATTCTTCTCCATCTCTACACTACTTGAATCTAAACTCATGACTACCATAGACAGTTAATCTTCTGGGATTTTCAGTGTAAATGTTATTTCTCAATAGTCAGAATAGAAGAAAAAAACCTCTTTTCCAGCCTTCCATGGGCAAGAGTGATTTATAATACAAACAGAATCCATTGAGACTTGTGTATTGTTTAGTTTGCATATGTTGGCAGCCAAAATACCCTGTGCATAGCCTTTCATAAAAGAAAAGTACTACATAAGTACTAAATACTGTTACTATTGATCAGATTATGAAGTGGTATTTCAGGTTATTCGAAATGAATGAATCCTGACATATCTTTTTGCTTGAATTCATTACATGCAGGTTTCAGGCAACACCCTGGCAATGAATGGTATAACACACTGGAAAAACCTACAGGGGTAATAGCTCTTTTTTTATACAATAGAGTTTGTATGTTCGGAACAAAGAAATGGCTGTGGAAAACACTCTCACACATACAAGTTTTGGACTGTTGGATCTTCACAGCTGCAGTTCCAACATATTTAAATGTCAGTCAGCCTCAGTTCAGGGATAACCTGACACCAATAGATAGCTGATGTGTTTTTAGATACAAACCTCCTGTATACTTACACTGTGGGACTGATGAATTTATGCATGTAAAAAAGTAATGCTGAATCATAACATTCCCCTAACCAGCACCTAAGTGGAATATTTTTCCTAGGTAAAAAAAAGTTTATTTTACTTCTTTACTGCTCTAAATATCAAAAGAAGTAGCAATTAGTGTACTCTGCTTATGCCTGTATCCCATGCTTATGCTATCCTATGTTTATTTCCTACATCAAAATGACATCATTCTTAACACCGTGTATTTCAAATTAAAAAACAAGGTATGAAAATATATCAAGCCAGACAAGTGTTCTTCATTTTCATAAAATTTGCCAGAAACAACTGCATGTTGCTGGGAAGTCGGTAACAATGAACTGACATTTAGAAGTTAGGTTAGTTTTATGAGACAATGGTCACTACCTTTGACCATTCTGTATCTTAAGAGACAACATACTATAAAACTATATTCACAAAAACTGAACTACAAACATTACTGTTGCAAAATGAAGGAATCAATCAGGAATACATAATGAAAGGTTATAAAATCTTAACTCGGATCTGAATTACATGATTCCATGCTATTTTTTTTTTCTGAAAATATTCTCTCTCTATTTTTTTTCTGCTGTAGACTAGTATCTGTGAGAGATTGAGATGTTAATGGTTAATGGCTCAAACATTGTTAAGATCACTGTAGGACTTTGCCCACTATGGCAAGATGTATAAAGAAGCCACTGCTCATGTGTGGTCATCAAACCTCCCCTCCACACTGGATAAGCCTCTGTGAATTCCTGGAAATCTGGACAGAAAGTTAAGCCACCTGATGGGAACCTGAAATAAGATAAAGGTGGTTCTGTTGCCCAGTTATCTCAGATCTAAGAAGTAAACAAGCCTGGGGAAGAAGAATGTATCCACAAGGAAAGCCAACTCAGCAGCTGTGCTAAAAATCAGCTCCGTCTGGGTCCGGTGCAGGGAGGACATAGCCAACAGAATCATTTCTGAGGCCTTCCACCAGAGGATTGCATGTGATCCGCAGTGTTGCAACAGATCCACAGTGTTGCAAAGCCACTGTAAAACTCCTCCACCCAGGAGAGGTGCTTGGCCATTCCCGTGTATACCGAACATAAAGATAAGCATGGAACACTGCGTGTTCTGCTAAAATGACATAGTGGGGCAGCAGAGAAGAAAGATGGCTTTTATGTGAGGTTGAGCTCTCAAGAGGAAAGCAGAATTCCTCTTTTCCTGATAGCAACTGAATACATTCAGCTATAAGGCAAGAAGTAAATATGCAAAATTAAGGCAGACAAAGCAAATAACAGCTTCCAGAAATAAATATACTGTCCACAACCAAGAATAAACCCACTGCTGAGCCTCAAATGTTACTCAAAAAGATAAACTTTTTCTTATGTCTGTATTAGGAGTGTAAACCAATATGAGGGGATCTGAAGAGAGCAAGAGTTGGGGTGAGAACTTTGTGTCCAAACTATATAAATCTCAGGGTTAGAAAGAGTGTTGGTTTTGCTTCACTTTTGGCTGCCTCTTGTATGCTTCCCCTGACTGAATGCTCAATATGCTGAACGCTCAACTGTAGTTGGAATGCATCAGGAATACTCCTAAATGAAGGTTATCTTAAAGCTTAGTTTCACCACACACCCTGCTCCACAAAGAAAAGTGCTGTGAGTGTGGGCAATTATTTGAGTCACTTAAAAATCATACTGGTTTGAAGAGAATTACAACAACATAAAATACAATTTAATTTCTAATAGAAATATATATGCTAGTAGAATAGCACAAAATCATATTCAGTACACAATATTTTCATATTTAAGGTACCTTTATTTCTCATTGATTCAAAAATGTTCTTGCTTGACAAGAGCTGAATTCCAGTTCTTGATACTGTTTAAGACAAAACAAAACAAAACAAAACAAAACAAAACAAAACAGAAATTTGGGGTTTTTACCTAGGCATTGAGTTTCGGTACCACTCCAGAGACCATTTGCCAAGCACTCTCTCACATGAGAACCAACTAACGTGTATCCTGTGTTACAAGTGAATATTGCAGTAGCTCCATACACTGTTAAGGTTCCAATCTTATTTCCATTTGGTGGAGATGGAAGACCACCACAGGAGATAACTAGGGAAAAAAAAAAAGCAACAGAACATACTGAAATATAAAAATGTTTTTCATAATTTTTTAGACTGGAAGACAATACATCACCTCCTGTTTTCTTGAAAAATAAACACAATAGGAATAAATACAAGAGTTGTATTCCACTGAAAGGGCTTAAAATTATGCTTGGTTTGGCAACATATGTTCTAAATCTAAAAATTCTTTGGGATACCTGCATACCTTGACAGCAGCCAATCCATATTTCTAGTTCTGAAACAAGGGTATTACATGAATTCCTGAGAAGGTTGTGGTTATATTCCACATGTACATATCCATGGCTACTCCTCAAATACACTTTCCCTGGCCATTTTAAGTGTTGGGTCAGTTTAAAGGTATTATAAATCTTTTTGACATGTAGCACTCTGAATTGTTATGAACTGTTTTTTTTCATAAGCATATAGCATATATGATAGCCTGCTTGCTAAAACAATAAATCTTCTGTTTTGCCAAAGACTAGACTTGACCAATTATCTCAGAAACCTTCTGTAGCATCAGCTGCAACCCACAGCAATTGCCCACCATATGAAAAATTTTCTTTCAAGAATGTATCAAACACTAATTTAATTAAAACCATTCTGTCATTTCTTTTGTTTCCAGAAGAGTATATCAATAATATTGCAGTTTAAGATGCAGGCCAATGTCTTCAAGAGCTTCAACTGTGTTTTATCATATGTTAGCAAAAATCGTTTACTTTCTAAAGCATCTTGATCACAACTACACTTCCTATTTGAAATCCCAGGGCCCCACTCTTATATATTTTAGTATGTTCACTATAGAAAACAACATGGAATTGGTTAGAACTTGGATGAAATCAAGGACCAGCTACTATGCAGTTAACTAACTCAGTCATAATCCAAACATATATGATCATAGTTTCTTATGTACATTATGTGTCCAGAGATGAGTAAGACTCATTTTGACTACGGTCAAGTCACATTAATGTAATTTGTGGAGTAGCCTAACATTATAATTTCTAATGTTAATGCTGATTATGAATTACATTTATGTTAAAAAAAATTAATTAAACTCTATTCCTAAAATGCAACAGAATAAACTGTTCTAAACACATTAAAAATGCTTTGTTGGCTTTAATTACAGAGATTACAGTTAAAAGTACCTAAACTACATGAATAATGAGCTATCTTGTGATTTTGTAGGCATCTGTTCAGCATATTCTTAAAAAAATAAATTTACTAATTAGCTCTCTCTTAATCCAGAATGCCCTTTAATTTGAAGTTTTTGCTATTCCTTTAGAGATACTATGTACATGTAGACATTGATAAGTATGATCTAAACCCCTTATCATCAGTTTTTCAATTAGCTTTCCTACTGCTTCAGAAAAATAAACAACTAGAATATATATTTATATGATCTATCCTTAGAATGTGAATGACATAGAGAAAGTGAACAGCAGACTCCTCAAAACACTCTACAGTGTTTTTCTGGATCTTAATGATCCATGTCCAACGGAAATATTAGTGAATATCTCATGGGGGATAATGTTTGCTATAATTAAATACTAATCAGTCCTCTAGCAGAGGGCAAAATAATGTACCTTCCTTATAAATTAACTAAAATCTCTTCAATCAGCACCTTCCTGTGTTTCTCTATCTAATACTTCACTTTTGGTTAACTGCATCTGATGTGGATCACCCCATTTTCTACTTACATAAAATTTCTGTAATTGTAGAGGGTGGGCAAGAACTATCTTTTCAAAGACTTGTCAGCAGCTGAACAGCTGCATATTAGGCAGCATCTCAAAAACACATTTTTTAGTATTTGTGAACAAAAAGAAAGGGACACAATTGCAGTTAACTGAATTAAAAAAAAAATAACACATTGTAAGAGAAAAAAATGAAGTTTTGCAAAAATTTATTAAGACTTTGGCACTGTAACCCTTGAAATCTGCATGATTCCACTGAGAATGCCAAGGTTCTCTAAAATGTTAAACATCGAAAGCCAGGGTTGATGTAACTTATGACATTTTTGTATGAAGACACTGTAAAAGCTCATATGAATGTTTCTCCAACACTACTGTTTTAATGCTTCACCCGAGGTCAAAGCAATATCATCCTCTAATCTAACTCTAATCTGGAATCTTCTAAAGTAATAACATTTTCTCCCAGTATTTTCTACATACACCATCTAGTTGAATAAATACAGATTGATTTCTTGCTGCTAATTCATTGGCTCTTGTGTGAAGCATATTGTACTTAGCACCTAAGGACCTGGAATAAATTAGTTTCAAGTTAATGAAAATTTCACACTTTTTTACTTGAATTAATGTGAGAGAAAAATAGTTTATTAAAACCTTTATTTATAAAAGGAAATATATGTATTAAAAAGCATAGGATATTCTGTAAAGAAGTCTTTTCCTTACCTTTACAGGTCGGCCTTTCATTGCCGACACTCCAGGTTCCATTAGTCCTGCACTGTATGAGTCTTTGACCCAATAAATAATATCCAGGACTGCAGCTGAGCATGACTTGAGCTCCATACTCATTCAGTGACCCAGAAATCAGTCTCCAGACAACATGTTCTGAGAGAAGAGTCTCTATGCTGGGGCAGGTTACAGCTGTGAAGAAAGGACATGCACATATTAGCGTTCTGCCTCTAAATTTCTTTATAGGTGTGTGTCTTGCCTTACTGGCAGATGTTTCACAATCTAAGACTTAGAATACCACAGTCATTTTGGAAATACGAGTTCTAAGAAAAATAATTCTCATACCGTGAGTATTACAAATTGAACTGGAGTTTGTAGTATATTTTCATTTAGTGAGATGTAGTGGAACACTGACGTACAGTTATGCTCTCTAACGAGATTTATTAAAGATTTCAGAGACAAAACACATCACAGACTACAGTGGACATAAAAGGGAAAGCAAATATTGCTTTGCAATGTTCACAAAGCTTGAAGAAGTTCTTAAAACTGGTTGCCATAAAAGCTGCTAGCACACACTGAAATGCTAATAACTATAAAACCGTATATTGTGGGTATACAGGAAAATTATTTCATTCCAACTTGGAAGACTTTAAAAAAAATGATGATATTTAGGAAGATTTTTAGAGTTATTTTGGTTCTGTTGGTTTTAGTATTTCATATTTTGTAAGAGAATACAGTTACTGACAATAGATGAGAACTACAGTTTATGTTCTTTTCTCAGTTTCAATTTGATGCTCTGCAATTTAAGTCCACAGAATGTTTACAATATTTACGATATTGACATGAATTCTTAATGTGCCTATGACCCTAGACTAGTGTTATGAAAATGTTTATGACTATTTCAAATAGTTATATTTGTTATCTTTTACCATGTTATTCAGAATTTCCCTGCTATAGAAAATGTCTGGGTGAATTAGTCACTGTTTATGTCACTAAGTGAGATTCACTAAGTAAATACTTTAGAAAAAACTACTACCCCAGAAACAGTTGAGAAAAGCTATACTTTCTGAGGAAAATCAACCAACCAACAACAACAACAAAAAGTAGCAGAAATTTAGGTTCTTTATAAGTTGCTTAGTGGAAGACAAAAGCATTAGGAGGAAGTGTGTAAAAATCCCAAAAGAAGAAATAAAAAGAAGAGTCTGGTTCTCATTTATGCTACAATAAATTAATACCATTCCACCAGGGAAAAGACTAACAAGCTGGAAAAATAAATAAATAAATACATATTCTGTAGACTTCACACTGTCTGAGAGGTATGAAGTGATTTTATCTCAAGTATGAATGCATGATGAAAGAGACTAGTTCAGGCAATCACTGAACTAAAAGGAAAGTGATAGAATCAAAATTCCTGTAAAAATTTAGATGCTAATGCTATAATTAAACATCTACCTTTTTCAATATTTATCTTACCCATGGCAAATTTTGGCATCCAGGAAAAACAGAACCGAACACAGCATATCTACGAAGATGTGTAAGAGGAGAAATAATTTGAAGAACTTTCAAATGACAGATTATAATGTTATATTGAGTTGAAATGTAGAATATTTTCTTAGATTTTCTTTTAGTATATCTTAGGACAGATTGCCAGTGTACAATCACTTTGAAACTTAATAGGCTTTCACTTTGGCCCTTACAACAGTATTTTCACTACTTAAGAACAGTATCCCAAGTTAATAGAGGAATTCCTACTCACTAATTTAATTTATTTTGGCATTGATACTAAACTGTTTCATAGATATGGAAAGATTAATAACTATCAACAAAGAAACATTTTTCCTTATTTGTTATTAAATAAAATATGCATATTGAAGCACTCTACTTAACACTTTGTAGTGAAAATCATATAGGTCTTTCAGAAAACAAAAAATATGCTAAATAGGAACTTAATGCCCATCAACTGTAACATTTTTATCACTCCTCCTTTCAAGCAATAGTTTTATTGGTTCTTTCAAATATGAAAGCAAGCTTCTTATTTAGTCTAATGGCAACAATTTTAGTCTTAACCATAAGACATATCTCAAGACAGGCTCAGCTATTTCACAATATGTAAATAAGGCGCATAGATGTTACCTCTACATACTGAGGTCAGCATGCAATTTATTCTTTCTTTATCTATAGATACACTTAGATTTGCAAGCACACATTACAAACAATTATCAGATTCTAATGCATGGATGTACAATTTCTAATTCAGGATGTTCCTGAATACAGAATATCCTTCTAGGCTGTGTTGATGTAATCAACTAAAACTGCTGCTTGAAAAATTTTAATTTTACAGGAATTTATTTTGTTTTATTAAATTCCTTATCCTTCAAGAAACAAAAAAGTGCTATTAACAGATGCTTGATTTTGTGCACATGGTTTGTGAATGGGTGCGTCAACTTGCCTCTTATATTCAGTCTCTTGGAAATTACGGTCTGGGCACTATTTAAATTCTCATTTGCATAGATGAAACTTTATAAGGGATTATCTCAACTTCTTGCAGATGTGAAGATGTTGTCTTACTTCTCCAGGCATTTTTATACAAAAATGTATGACTAATATAGATTTACATAAAATACAGGTCAGAAAACATAATTATAATTTGAAATCATGATTATCCATTTTAATGACATGACAATCTCCACATATGGATAATTCTGAATAGACTCAAAAGCAGGGAATTCATAATGAAAGATAATTACCATAAAAAGAGTTGTTATAAAGCCCAGACAGGCAGACCTATAAGGTCCATGTGTGGCTCTGAGGCAGGCATAAATGGAAGAATTTGGGGTTTGTTGACCACGGGAGGGTCTACTCAACACCTGGTCTACTGACACGTGATAGGATGCACCTTTCTCAGAGAAGAAAAAGCTCTAGCACAGGAGCTAGCGGGGCTTGGTGGCAGAGCTTTAAAGCAGCTTGGAAGGGGGAAAGGGAAAATACCAGGTATAGCAGTGATGAGCAATGGTATGGTGTGCCAAAACTTGAGGAAACAAGCACTAATGAGATCCCTCAATCTGCTTCACAAGGTGCTGGCTACAAAGTACCACACTTAATATGTTTCTAAAGGTGCACACAGCATGAGTAAAACAAGAGGAGCTCAAAGCTTTGCCCCAGTCCCAGTCTGGTCTCATTGGCATAAGTTAAACCCAGTGGGATGAGTCCTGTGACTGGAGTGCCCCCTTGGATGGTTACAGGCTCTTTAGGAGGGACAGGCAGGGCAGAAAAGGCAAGAGGTGGTGAGGGGGTGGCACTGATGCAATAGAAGGGTTAGAATTTATGGACCTCACAGTTGTCAATGGCTTAGTTGAGAGTTTCTGGATAAGAATCAAGGGACAAAAAATTATGTGAATGTCATTGTGGAAGTCTACTGAGCCCTACAGCTATGAAGATGACACCAATGAATTATTCTTTGAGGAACTAAAGGATGCTTCCAAGTCAACTTCTCTTGTCCTTATGGGGGACTTCAAATTGCCAGAAATTGACTGGGAGAACCAAACAGCTGCTACAACACAGCCCAGAAGATTCCTAAAAAGCCTGGATGACAACTTTATGGGACAGGTCCTAAGGGAGCTGGCTCAGAAAGATGCCCTCCTTGATCTATTGCTTGTCAACAGAGAGGATCTCATAAGGGAAGTGGAGATTTTTGGCTGCCTTGGCCACAGCAACCACGAAGCGACTGAGTTTAAAATTTCTCTTGACGGAAAGAAAAGTGCCAACGAAACCTCAACTCTGGAATGAAGAGAGCAGAATTCACCCTGCTCAGGGAACTAGCAAGTAAAATCCCCATGGAAAATATTTTTGCAGTTTTTGGAGTCCTTTAGTGCTGGTCACTTTTTAAACACTGCCTCCCTAAGGGCACAGGAATGTTGGGAGCCAAGCAGGTGAGGCAAAAGGCCGGCTTGGTTAAATGGGGATCTCCTCATGGAAATAAGGCAAAAAAGGAGGGTATATGCCCAGTGGAAGCAAGATCAGGTATCATGGGAGGAATAAAGAGATGCTGCTTGCCCCTGGAGGGATAAAATTTGTCCAGTCAAAACTCAACTGGAGTTGAAGCTGGCTAGAAATACTGTGGGCAATAGAAAGAGTTTTTTCAAATATATTAATGGCAAAATCAATGTAGAAATAACATCAGCCCATTACAGGATAAGGACGGTCACCTCAAGAACAGGGATATGGACAAGGCAGAGGTGTTTAACGCATTCTTTGCCTTGTCTTCAACACAGATGATGTACCGTCCATGCCCTGAGCTGGAGGATCATGACTACAAGAATGATCAAGTTCCAGTTGAGCCCGAAGTTGTGTGTAATCTGCTGCTCCAGCTGGATCCCTACAGATCTATGGGACCTGATGGGATTCATTCAAGAATCCGCAAAGAGCTGGATGATGTAATCACAAAACCTCTCTCGATGATTTTTGAGTGATCTTGGGAATCTGGAGAGATCCCAGCTGATTGGAAGCTGGCAAACATTGTCCCAGTTTTCAAGAAAGGCAAGAAGGAAGACCCCGGAAACTAAAGGCCTATCAGTCTCACTTCAGTGAAAAATTTTACTCCTTTACTGCTCTAAATATCAAAAGTGAAAAATAATCTTCATGGAAAAGCTTATTCTGGGAAGTATTGAAAAACACCTGAAGGTTGGTCTTCAAAAGTATCTTGAATATTGTGAGTCTGAGTGTAATTATTTTTTTCAAAGAAAAAAAAAAGACAAGTAAAATGTTCATGATGGAAAAACATCTCAAATACAGGAACTTGCTGTTTAGCAATACTTGCTATTGTTATTTTCAAGTGCAATAGCACTTGATTGCTGTTCTGCAGTTGGTAGTTAACCAACCACAAAAAAAGGGAAAGGGCATTTTGGACTTACTATTTGATGAACTTAATGCAATAATGTGACCTACATTTTTCAAATAGAACGTTTTGAATAACTTCACTATTAGCTTAAAAATAAGAGCAACATTAAGGTGAAGTCATGTATTATGTCTGAAATACTAATGTAGTTTAAATTCACAAGTATTAGCAAAATTAGAAGACAGTAGGAAACCAAGTAATCCTGTACATCACAGAATCTATGAACAAAGACCTAAAAACAAAATAGGATCACTTGAGCAAGTTGATATTTCAGTATGCTGATAGAAAGGAAAAAAATTAAGCTCTTCATGTTGGTCAATATATTCAAACAGGAAAGGCTTCAAAACCTCAAAACATATAAACAAAAGGATTGTGTCATATTCAGTCCGTCAATCCAGACTGATAACAGATTGGCTATATCAAGCCAATCTGCTATCAGTCTAATGTATCTGGACCAATTAAAAATTGCTAAATTAATGACCTGTTTTACTACACTTCATTGAATAAGTACTCCACATTACGTACCAAAGGCTGAAAAAATACTTCAAAAAATACTTACTGACCTCAGGATTTGTTAAAGAAAATGGGTATGATGTTCTGAATATCTTAGCAAATAAAAACCACCAGCACAATATCTATGATGAGTTGATGTTGAATCTTTGCCTGTTTATCTTAGCAAATTTGTTCTTGCATTTTACTACAATTAATGTTTTATTCCAGAACTACTTATGATTCTTAGTTCTATAACTAGATATTTTCCAAACATATTGAAAATAATTAAAAAATGCAATTTTATAAACTCAAAAATTGTAAAATTTATAATTATTTTTCAATTAATTTCTAGAAAACAAAGATGTCAGAACCATCACTGTTACAGCTCAGCACACCACACCTTCAAAAAAAACATCTACAGTGAAATCTGCAATATGTGGATTGTGGAAAACTGCCATAATCTGCATATTAACTATTATTAACTGCACATTAACTGTTCCTTAAAATATTTGAAGTTAGATGAATTAGCCTAAACCAATGAAGGACCTGGTTTAAATCTATGAATAAGTGTATTAAAGGAATAGTGAAAAAGAGCAATAAAGTTATGCAGTGATAGGGACTATCTCAGCCAATTAAGACAGTAGAAGAATGAACCATAAACTCAATTTTCTAGGTTATGCATTCACATACTTCTATGTAAAGGAAAGCAGTAAGAGCAAAGGCTACTGGAGAGACATGGATTTGACAAGTGGACCAATCAGTGGATAAAGATGAACCTTGTGAAGATCAATAAGGTGTCAGAGACTGAATTAGTTCATGCCTCAAACATTGATATAAAGTTTTGCCCATTATAACAAAAACTGTATAAAGAAGCTACAACCAAAGAAGCCTCCCTGAAGATAGCTGACTGGGACTTTGGACTGTAAGTTAAACCACTAAGATTAGATAAAGGGAAAACCCATTCTTTAATCGCCTCGGGCCTAGGAAAAAACAAACAAGGCTGAAGGAGAAGAATGCCTCCACAAGAAAGCCAAACACAGCAGAGATTCTTCTCTGGCTGAGATTGGGTTGGAGGACACTACAGCCCACAGAAGCCAGGTTTATACAGACTCCCCCCCCTGAAATGAGGTAGGGGAGAGGAGGTTTCAGGTGTAACCTCTGGTCAGAGGCACTGAACACCCATCCTCCCTTACACAAACTGGCCCAGCTGTGGAACCCCCAACCCCACAGGCCACATCCCCAGGACATTCACAGGAGAGACAGCTGAGGGGGTGTCATAATCCATCAAAGACCCCATGAAGTGCCCTCCAGAGTCATTCCTGAAGCCTTGCACAATAGAACTGCATGTGATGCAACAAACCTGGAGTCTGTTGTAAGAGGCAATGGCAAACTCCCCCCCTCCCCCACCCTGGGAGGTGCCTGGGTTTTCCTACCTAGCCTGAGCATATATTAAGCCATCAGATTCTATGCTTTTAGTGGGACCTTCACCACCAAGAAGATCAGCTGGACAGAATTAACAGAACATCATTGGGATCAATAGAGTGGTGAAACTTATTCTGTCCCTGTCACTCTTTTTCTGTCCCCCCACTTATTTTCTATTTCTTTCTTTCTCTGTCTCTCTCTCTCCCTCATATTTACTATCAAATAAAACCCATACTATTGTCACTAGCATATGGTATTGTTTGCACCTTAATTCAGGCAGAGGCATTTCAAAGAACTGTAGTAACCAGATCATGACACAAAGCCAAGCGCAAGGTCCTGCCCATGGGTCAGGGTAATCCCAAGCAGAAGTACAGGCTGGGCACAGAATAAATTGAGAGCAGCCCTGAGGAGAAGGACTTGGGGTGTTGGTTGATGAGAAGCTTGACATGAGCCAGCAATGTGCGCCTGCAGTCCAGAAGGCCAAATGTATTCTGGGCTTCATTGAAAGAAGTGTGACCAGTAGGTTGAGAGAGGTGATTTTACCCCTCTATGCTGCTCTTGTGAGACCTCACCTGGAATACTGTGTCCAGCTCTAGGGACCCCAACAAAAGAAGGATGTGGACCTATTGGAGTGAGTCCAGAGAAAGCCAAAAAGATGATCAGTGGGCTGGAGAACCTCTGCTATGATGACAGGATGAGGGAGTTGGTGTCATTCAGCCTGGAGAAGAGTAGGCTCCTGGGAGCAGCCTAGAGCAGCCTTCCAGTGCCTAAAGGGGGCTGTAAGAGAGCTAGAGACTTTTCACAAGGGCATATAGTGATAGAAAAAGGCATAATGGTTTCAAATTTCAAGAGAGTGAGTTTAGATTAGAAATTCTTCACTATGAGGGTGGTGAGGCACTGGAACAGGTTTCCCAGAGAAGCTTGGGGTGTCCCATTCTTGGAAGTGTTCAAAGCCAGGTTAGATAAGACCTTAAGCAACCTGGTCTAGTGGAAGGTATTCCTGTCCATGGCAGGGGAGTTGGAACTAGATGATCTTTAATGTTCTTTCCAACCCAAACTATTCTGTCATTCTATGATTCTGTGGGAGAGCAATAGAGATACACATTTCTTTCCTTCCTCATGTTCTAGGGATCTCTATGTAGAATAACTGAAACAAGATATTTGTCATTCAGTTAAGCTTTCTTAGTAGATATCTGTTGCTTTGTATTTTCTGTAATTAAATTCCATAGCCTAATATCCATGATCCATCCGTGTCTTGCTGTATGACCATCACAAATCATATTTTTCATGCTTCAAACTGATGTAAATACTTTTAATGAAAAGAAAGGAGTTTCAGACATCTGCCTCAGGCATTATATTATCAGAGGTGCTTTGCAAAACAAACTGCCTGGATTTCAACCTTCATTTTAATAGACACAGGAATAAAATGGACTAATTTATTTGCCATTTACCTTCCTGTGCTGTGTTTGCTTCCCATCAAGTTAGAGATGTTTCTGTTTCTGGAGACTAAATGCATCTATCCTTACAGCAGCAATACTGAAAAAACAGGTTGTTATGCATATTGTCTAAGCTTTTCTGCACTTTGCAAGTAAGAAATCTTGGGTAAAGCATGCCTGCCTCTGAATAGCAATCCATTCTGAAAATATTGATTTTAAATTGTCATTTCCATCACTAGCACTTTAACTTTGCACTTGTGGATTTAGAAGTGGTGGGATTCTTTTTCAAACCAAATAAATTTTTAGAAAAGGGAAAGAGAAGACAAGGAAGAGAAGAAAGTATTATATATTTTGTTAGATTATTATAAATACTAAACAAAAATTTTAATGTGGAAAGTTGTGCTAAATGTTAATAATTAAGCTTTGTTTTAAAGGGTAGGCTTTATCTGGTTAAGTTTGACCATTTCAAAAATAAAAGCTTTTTTATTATTCTTTCTTGGTTTTTTTTTTTTTTGTTCTGTTTTGGTTTTTTTTTTCACTGCAGATATAGTGTTATTAATTCAGTATATCTAATCCCCATAATATCTAACCCCCGATAGTTTATCTAGCCTCTTCCCTCAAAAAAAAATCTGTTGACATTTTTGCTGATTAATAATCATTCAAGTTATATGTTTTGTACATTGTCAATTTTTTTCTGAGAATGAAGCTCACTTCAATTCACTGGAGCACTGCCTTCCCTCTGTACACGACTCTGAATTCAGATAATGTCTGTGTGATCACAGCTGTTTTTGAATGATCCTCTTTATGTACTCTGTGGAATTGCTGTGTACAGTTTTAGGCACTGCCCTTGAAGAAAGGTGAAGATCAATTGGAGATTGTCCAGAGGACAATAATGAGAATCACTGGTCCTAAAAGTAGGAAGGAAGAGTGAGAATGAATCACAATAAGATAGTTATCTCTACAGAAAAGGTGACTGAGTGCACTGGATTCAGGAGTCAAGGTGTTGGCAGGGGTGGGCGAGCAGCTCCAGCGGTGGTCTTTGTGAGGAGAGGCTGCTGGGCACAGTCAGTTCCAAAGGACCCAATGCAAACATAGCTGAGCTCTGCAGCCATGACAGTGGCACATCTGGGAAACTGTGTTTAGGAAAGGGAAAAGATCTGCACAGGCAGAGAAAGCAGGAAGAAAAAGAGTGAGAAACAGCAGAGGTTCCATGAGAAGGAGGTGTTCCAGACACCAGAGCTGGTGTTTTGCTGCAGCCCAACACAGAGAACCATGCCAGAGCAGATATCCATACTGCAGCCCACACTGGAGCAGGTGGATATTACTTCATGAAGAAGCTGCACCTGATGGAGGACCCACACTAGAGCAAGTTTATCTTGAAGGACAATAGCTCATGAAGACCCATGCTGGAGCAGAGGAAAAGTGCAAGGAGGAAGGGGAAGCAGAGAGAAGCCTTTAAAAAGCTGATCACAACTCCCATTTCCCCTAGTACTGGCTGGAGTAAGGAAAAGAGCCAACAGAGTGAAGGTGACCCTGGGAAAGAGGGAGGAAAGTGTTGTTTTGATGTTTTTTAACCCTTATTTTCTGAAACTTATTTGACCCTATTTTAATTGGCAATACATTAAATTAATTTTTCCCAAGTTGAATCCTCTCTCTGTCCTTGTCTTGACCCATGAGACTTTTCATCGTATTTTTTCCTGTCTGGTTGAAAAGGGAGTGAGCAGCTGGGTGAGTTATGACTGCTCACCAAGAATAACCCACTACACTGAAAAAATAACAGTTTTCAAACACATTAAGAAGAGTAAAACAAGTATAAAGTAACTTCTATTTGTCCACTGTGGATACCAAATGAAACAAGGCGTTTAAATTACAGAAAAACAGCTTCAGGTTATATAAATACTAGGAAACACTGCAAGGGAGAAAGTAAATTACTGAAAGAGAGTATTCAGGAGGGTGTTCACGATTAAGTTAAATGACCACCTGTTAAGGATGCCTAGAAATTCTCTTGAACTAACTTTCAAAAATATTTTCTAACAATTGTTTGCTGTTAATTAATTCAAATAAATGAAAATCCTTTCACAAACATGTATAACTTCACAATTTTTATATTTGCCTCATTTTACTATTTCTTTAAAAATGAGTTGCATTTCACTTGTTTGAAAAATCAACGTGCTTATCAAATTTAGAATCTGGAAATCACATACATATGCTGTTGAATAGATCAAGATACTAAACTAACTCTCAAAACTTTTACATACAGTATTATAGCTATTATTAACTTTATGTCCTAATCAGTATTTCAAGTCACGTTGAAGTCAGGATCAGTTAATTATTGCTTTGATGCAGGATAGAGCCAAGCAGTGGCTGCACAATGCAAATGAGAGGCCATGCCATGTAGTAGATGAGTCTGCACTACTTTGGCTTGTTCTAACAGGAGGCAGAAATGAAGATTGTAGGACTCTTGTCCAGCTTACTTATATAAACTAATATTTTAAGAAATAATTTTTGCTTTTATTACTTTAGAAGCTAGATTTAAAAAGAGATGACAATTGGTGATTGTAACTCACCATGGAGAAGGGCATATTATTCATGATAAGAAAATATACAGGAAATTTACTTATCTAACGATTTTCATTCAGATGTTTTGAAGAAGATAAAACAAAGATTTTTTTTTAATTGAACAAATTTATAGGCCTTTTCTACTTTACTACATGATAAACGATGTTGCATTTCTGAATGGCCACTTCAGGGCATATGTATATGTAAAACTGAAATATCAGCAGTGAAGATTTTCCTGAGAAAGTTCAGAGGAAATATTCTTGAGAAATACATGCTCACTTACATTTGCAAACAGGCGGCCTTCCTTTGTTGCTCCATAATCCATCTTCTTGACACACTGCTGTTGCTTGCTGACTAGATTCTAGCTTGAAGCCCTCATTACATTCATATATCAATCTACTACCCAAAGTGAATTCATTACCTATAACTGAACCATTCCCAGGGGAGTCAGGAATGCCACAAGATACGGCTGAAAAGAAAGGAAAAAAAAAAAAAGAAGAATTGGAATTTTATCATATATATCTTTAAAATATTGTCCCACCACTGAAATAAGAAACATAAATTAGTAATTTTGACATATTCCATTTATAACAATTGAAATTAATTTTCCATCATATTTGCAACATTCTGATAAATGTAACAGTATTTAAAACATTGATAAAGACTTAGAAGTGTATCTAATATAGACAAACATTTTATAAATAATTACTTAGTTTAATACAATCACTGCAGAGAGAGAATTTTAAACACAGACCGAGGGCAAGGGTTTATTTGCTAGAGAAAAAAATCAAGGAAGTGTCCAAAGTGATTTGGTCCAAGAAGAAATTAACTGAAAAACTCTTAATTGCTTTCTAGTAGACTGTTCCATTCTCTCCTGCACTACTTCATTGTAGTTTGTTCATATACTTCATGTTTCTTTGTTCTATGCATTTAAAACAATGCTATTAAAGATTTAACATTTTTTTCTGATGAGAAAAGCAACCAAATATATGACTAGACACAGAAGAGTTCCAATTAAGGACATTATTCAGATACTTGAAACCTTATTTACATATTTGACTAATTTATTTCAGAACGCTAAATATTATGTGAATCTAGGTTTATCAAATTTCCACATAATTTAGGGAATTATTAACTGAATTATTTTCACTTTTTTTTTCTCCTTCTGAATTTAACTCCAAATGAACAGTTTTCCTTTCAAGATCACAAAGTTTAATTTGCTGTCAACTTATTGAAGTTTGAGTAGCATCTAGGGTTGTTTTTTAGGTTTATTTAGTAATTTATTTAACCAGAGTTCCTTTAACAGTATCTTATAATATACAATTTTAGGGCAGAGTGTAATTATAAAAATGTCTATTTTAGTCACTTTTGGGAAAGGTCTCCAAGTTAAGCCTTCTGTCATCTGACTTCTCAGGTCCCTTGCTTTTGATAATAATTTTTTTTTTTGTTATTTCTTTTAACGCTATGCTTTATCTTAAAGTAGTTATTCATGTACAGATATTAACTCTAGGTCCTTTAATAAGTTACTAAAGCTGGTAAAGAATTTATTTTTGCCCCACAGCTCTTCTGAAAGGAAAGTCATTATCTTCTCTGAAAGGATGTCACTTTCTGCAAAATGGCAACTTGGAGCAGACTACCTATAAAATTATTACAATGAATCTATTTCATGAGTTCTTATATGCCAGCAAGTGTATGTGTGTACAAGAATCACAGGCTACTCAGAGTCTGGCATCCAGTTTACTGCTCATCAGTAAATACACTGAATAAAATTCAGCTTTGAAGCTTTCATTTTTAAATATTTAACAATAAAAAGTGAAGTTTTACAAATGAAAGTATTTTTACTTATATGCAGTCAATGGTAAGAAGCAATTCAATATTTTAATAATTTAAAATAAAAATAAATAAATATATTTTTAAAGAAGAAATCACAGCCTTTGTCTAAAGTCTGTTTCAAAGGTGAAGATAAGTATTTTTTTAAAAAAAATTAGTTTTTATCACTATTTGCCCAATTCAATGTAAACAATTAATTTCAGAACACATCTTCATGGTACCGTAAACACAACTCTCAAATTTGTTTGCAGTATTTCCAAGTTATGACAGTTGATGCATTTAAATTAAATACAACACAGTACTTTGAATATAATTACAATGAGGAGATACAACCACTATTAAATGATGAATGATTAGTTCATTTCTGTTGCTCCTTCCATCTGGAATTTGTCATACTGCTAACAGAAGTAGGACTATAGGAATGTTCCAAAATAAGCTGCTTCCTTTGTAACACAACTTCTTGGCATTTTTTTTATACTAACCAGAACTGTTCTCTTACAAAAATTGAATATTTCTCCATCAGTGGGTAGGGGCTGAGCCTCCTGCCAGTGGAAGTAGTTGTGGGAAAGAAAAGATAGAGAAGTGATAAGGAAGGGGATCTGGAGGTCCACTTCTACTACCCTGAATTGTGTTAGAGAAAGTGGAGAAAGGGAAGGATAATAGCAAGTTCTGCAGCTTCTGAGAGCATGTCTTTATATTAGAAGTCATTCTCCACAAGCTGACCACAGCAGGAGTGGTAGTTTTTCAGGCCTCTAGTACTCAAAACAGTCAGCATAGGGGTATCTGGTTAAATGCTCTCTATCTACCCTAAAGATCAGCTGAATCCTTTACTTACAACTAGAACCAACTCTGATCTTGTGTCAGGCAAGCAATACTTGCAAAAAATTTGTCTACGTGATGAATTGATGGAAAGTTACACTCTAGTGTATAATAAAAATTCCAATGCATTTCAAGTCATGGTTACTGTGAAAGGCTTCAGTGTTCCCAGTGTCTTGCATTATGCCTCCACTTGTGCTAACATGCCTTACAGTTCTCTTCTGTCTTGTGACAATGTGTCTGAACACTTTTGGTTAAGATTTAACTTCTTGACATTTTCAGGTCTCCTTTCTGATATCAAAACAACAATCTCTTTGTTAAGTCTGCATACACTTAATTGTATAAAACCAAAATTCAAAACCATGAATCTATCCACCCATTCCATGTATGTGCCCATCTGTATATGCAGGTGGACCTTATTTTATTCCCCTCTAAATACTCCAAACATGAATTAACTTCAAATACCTTAGTGGAGCAAGAAGATTTTATTATGCCATTTGAAAACAAGACAAAAAAAACCCCCAACAAACCAATCCAGGTCTGTTTAGTTCATGGTTGAAGCTAATGATTCTGTCAGCATTTGTTCTTCACCTTTAGCAATAACCTTTCCAGAGACTCACTGAAAAGTTCAAGACTAAGTAGCTCCTATGTGCAAGTTATTTTAAGGAATAAAAGATGTACAATGCCTGGTCACATACAGGTGGGCCTCTCAGTTATGTCAGGTCTGATGCAATGTTCAGTATGCTAAAGCACCTCAAAATCTGTGCTTACCTGTCACACTTCAGCACTTTCGTTCTCAGTGTGTACCTCAGCTCTTACTGTATCCCCTCTTTCCTCAGTTGTTGCTGAATCTTGTACTGCTACACTGTCAGGTTTTTCTCACTGCTGCTTTAGCTACTTATCATAAAAGCAGTTTGGGCATTCTGACACTGTTACAGTTAGAGTTTTATCTGTTTATTTTTTGTATGCTTCTCTCCCAGAAACTGGGTTTGGAAAGAAATACTCCTGTTGCTACAAATTTATGGAGTCTGCTAAAGGCTTTTAGGGCAGCAGTGTTCAAACAAAACATATCAGCAAGGACAATTTCACTAAATAGCAAGTAGTTTGACTTATTTAAAGTAAAGTAAGCTGAACCAAACTGACTAAAATGGCATCTTTTCTTTGGACAGTGGAAACAGTAACACTACTGTGCCACAAACAAGTATTTTTAAGTTCTCAGCTTCCCACAAGATTGTTAAACAAGAATAGTGTGAGAAAATCTTCTGACTTGAGGAACTGTCAGCTAACCATTAGGTCAATGGTTAGATGAGACTGACAGGTTCCAGCTGGGAGATGTGCATTCAGAGTGCTAAAAATATAAGTTGGCTTTAACTGTATCTCTTATCTTGCACAGCAGAAAAATATACTTCTTCCAATGCAAGTGGAAAAGCCTTTTCCCTAGAAACTGAGAGGTAGTTTTAATTGCTCTTTCATGTTCCACGTGTCATGCTTGCATTTTTTTCTTATCAAAACTAGTAAATTTAAGGTTTATGGCAATCCTTTAAAGTATCTATATACCTGTATTCCAGTAAGATTCTTACATATTATTTATCTTCAGAGCATGAAATTTCATTGCATATAGAAATGAAGCTGGGGAGCGCATTACAGTCAGACATTGAGTTTATTTTCATATGCTGGAAAATCCCTAAAGTTAATCCAAAGCAATTATCATTCAGTGACCTGTTTCTGGCATTAAACATAGTGCTGGAAAAAGCACTTAAATACCCAAAAATTAAAGTTAGAAACAGAGAAGTTCCTAAAAGCAGGTTTCAAAACAAAAATATGCTGAGTGGCTTATGTGCATTATATCTAATTTGAAACATCAGAGAGAGTATTGACAATTCTCAGACTTGAATACATACAGAAATAAAAAAGAAAGTGAAAACAGGGTTGGGGGTATTAAAAAAACCCCAAAGTCTTATGAGCGGTCATCTAGTCTATTCTCCTATCACAAGTCAAAATTATACTCAACCAATCTTGATCTAATTTGTTCTTGAAAGACCTCCAATAATGAAAATTTCACACTCTCCACAGGCAGTCTATTCCAGTATTTCACTAGCCCCTCTGAGAAAAGAATAAAAAAATAAAGGAAAACCTAGCTTAGGATCCTGCTAAAATACGGTCAGCTGTAATTCCTCTATCTAGAGAGAACACAGATTCATTATTTCATTCATCTTTGGAACTACTTTTAGCTTATTAAAAGATTTTTACCAGGTTTCCCCTTAAACTTCTGGGCTTTTTTCAGTCTAGAATAATATACTTATTGTTTTATATTCTGAAGTACGGTCACTGGTCTATAAGAAGTAGCTGGGATTTGATATTTTTAATTTGTTACTTACCTCACATTTTTAAGACTGTGTGCTAAGGAGGGACACTTTTGCATAGTAACATTTACCAAAAAGGAAAGAGGCCCAAGTTTAATTCCATGCACAAAACCACAGGACACCTAATTTTATGAGGAAGTAGTTTGGTGGCCTCAGAGTCATAGGTCTTGTGCAAACTGTAAATGGGTATTTTCAAGCCCAGTCTCCCAGTGTGGACATGGAACATAGTCAAGGTCCTGGAATAATCTTCCTTCAGCACAGCAAAACATACAAAGATCTCTAGCTCCACAATGTACATCTATGCACTTCAAGCACAAAGGTATCTATAATGACAGTACCCAGAATCAGCATTTTAAGCAGGAACTGTTGGCATCAGATATATTTTTATCATTACTGTGTCATATATATATATTATATATATATATATAATATATATATATTGAGGCTTTCCAAGTACTTACAATCCAGATGAGACCTTCCTTAAAGTAGGTACTTCCAGTTTTCTTTTATAAACCTACTAGGAAGTAATTCAAACTGTGAAAAGCAGCCAAGGGTTTTTCAAGGCTCTTTAAAATTATTTTTAGCTCTTTTAAGAATGAGTGGGATAAATCAGGAAGAACAAAGTCAAAAGCTGAGTCCTGTATAGGAAGAAGAGGTGGGATAAAGAGGGGCATTTGCTCATGCCTGCCAGAGGAACATGGCCCCTCTTTTGCACTCTTGCAGGTACCATGTCTCAGCCTCCAGACTCCTGCAACCCAGCATTGCTGAGCCACATTGAACCTGACAACTTGCTTTCAGTTTTTCTTTCTAACTGCTCCTCTTGCCAAGCTTTTCTTATATTTTCTCATATAATTTCTGAATCCCCAGCCTCAGTCTTCTCTTCCTAATCTCCCCCGGCATGGCAATCTACACCTGAGGTAATCAGTGGCTAAGATGACATATGTCATTGCCAGTATCATTATTGGGGCCTTACTATTTCCTCTCAGCAGCTTACTGTTATTATATAATAATAATTATATAATAATAATATTTGTTAATTTCTCTCCATATCTATTCTGAATGTAGCACGACTCATGTTTCTCTTTTCACTTTACAAATGAAATAAAAGCAATAACAGTAAGTTCTAATTTCTTAGATAGGAGTCAAGTTCTTTATACAGCATTCAGGACATTATTACAAGCATTTGCATTTGAGAAGATTGGAATTGAAAATATCTTCTGGCCCTATCAGATTAAATCATATTAGATGTGTTCATATTCAAATTAGATGTTGTTGTAATAGATATGCAAAAAATAATTCCCCTTTTTGATAATATGATCAAATTTGATTTCAAAAATTAAATCTGACACAGCAAACTTATCAATTACAAATGTAACCCTGCAGGAGTGGTTTTACAGAAATTTCTGAGCTAATCAAAGGCATTTTTATTTAGAAAGATCCTATTATGAAATCCATGAGCTGGACCAAATGTGTAAGTTTAATTAATTTTCAAAGAGAAAGCATTTTGATAACAGGTACTGAATAAATTTTGAAATATGCTCTCCATTTCAGAGTTTTTTTGAAAAACATATACCTCATTCAGACATACAAGTTTGAATAATTGTGCCAGAGTTGTAAAGTTATATATTAAAATGAGGAATCTTACATTTATAAGAAATTTATAGTAAGGATTAAACACCCTATCTTGCAAATATTTTTTTCTCCCTCTATTTACAAAAATCTACATAACCACAGCCACATATATTGATGAAATTATAAATACAGCTTAAAATTCAAGAAAAAAGTATTTGTGAACATGTTAGATTGCTAAAATTTCAAAGCTCCTTCTTGCACATAGTGATGAAATACAGGCAGACACAGTATCTGAAGTATTTTAGGATTTTCTTGAGTTGGCTTAAGTTCCGTTCAGAATCTATTACTTTCTGAGACTCTTTGACTCCTGGCTATCCACTATCAAGTTCTGGGATGTTATGTCAAGTCTTGCACACATCTGTGCATTTTTCTTTCTCCTTTCTGTGAATTATTCCATTCTGTCCTTAAAAGTGGGGACTTTTTTCTTAAATTGTGCAAAGAACTTTTTTCTCCATTCACACACCTCGTTATGTTTGGACATAATTTTCAAGGTAAGGATGGCAAATTTGAAACTCTTTCTCTGCCATTGTGAACATAAAAATATGAACATAAAATATAAAAACTAGAAATGAAAAAAGACGCACTTAACATTAGACTGTTCTAAAAAAAAGACACTATGAAAAAATCAGATTATTTAAGAAATTTTAAGTGCTGGATCATATTTTCATTACACAGAACTCTGCTATTTGGTTGAACAATAGCGGTAGTAGCAGTAGCAGGCTAATATTTGTCTGGATAGATAAGCAGTAGAAAGATAAGGGATATATTTGCATAGAATTTCTGACCGCTGAGGATTCATGGGATCTTAAATTCTGGAGAGAAGTACAATATAGGGCCTCTTAAAGTTTATGGGCCAAACTCCCCTAGTCTAACAAGTACACAGAGAATACTGTCTCTATCCTCACATGCTTAGAGTAACTGAGCTCCAGACTAAGATGCCAAAATTTCAGTACCTTTTGAAAAAAGACACCTGCCAGCTAGCCAGCAAAATAGCTACCAACAGAAAAGTAAGCATCATGCCAAATCTCAGCTGGTCTTTTTTTTTTTTTTTTTTTGTAATTCACAAAATAGAACCTCCATCTTATGGTCTTTTTAGAAATATCTGAACCATCACTGATGGAACATCAAGCAAAATACTTTCTTGAAGGAGACATGAAAAACTGATGCTAATGGCTAAAGTTAAAAACAAGTAAAGGCAAGTTTTAATCAAATCATGTTCTTATATAAATATGAGTGCTACTATAACTTCATTCTGTATCTAGCAGATTAGAAACAGACACGAGTTACAATAGGCCATATATGATATGGATAGAATTTGCAGCCTTCTACCTCTTCCCCAGGTCCCTGATATTATCACAGAATCATAGAATAGCTTGGGTTGGAAGGGACATTAAAGACCATCTGGTTCCAAACCCCTGTCATGGGCAGGGATACCTTCCACTAGACCAGGTTGCTCAGAGCCTCATCCAGCCTGGCCTTGAACACTTCCAGGGATGGGGCATCCACAATTGGCAAACAGTAACAACTCTTAACAAAAGCAGCAAGCTAAAATAGACCCTGGTTCAGGTTCAGGATATTAAAAAAAAAAAAAAAAAAAAAAAAGAGAGAGAGAAAAGAAGTTACAGATCATGTCTTTAAAACATTGGTTATGAAGTGATTTTCTAAAATAATAAAGTAATTCCTTATAACTACTGAATTTTATAAAATGTTCTGTAATACAATACAATGACCTGTGGTCTGTTTATAGGTATGTACATTACTAAAGAAAAAAGTACTGAAAACATATTTTTCATTTGGTCTGTATTTGACTGCAAGAATAGTTCTTCAATTCTGCACACATGAAATACACAAGTCAATAGGTGTTTGGATCAGCTCATGATGTCAGTGTCTCTCTTGGCATACAGAACTATTGACAATGCTGTATCTCTGTTTTGTGAAATAGCCTTACAATGAAATTATAGAAGCCTACTCAAGAAGAAAGCAGTATCTTACCGTGGCAGATTGGCACAGGAGAATCCCACTGGTACATGCCATTTTGGTGGCGCCTGCACGTCGCATTGTTGTGACCAATCATTCTATACCCCGGTTTGCAAAAATAGCGAACTTTGCTTCCAGCGGGACCACCTGTTTTATTTATAATTCCCCCATTCCTCAAGGTAGGGTTTAAACTGCAATAAGGAGCTAAACACCAAAAAAATGGACATTATTAGAAACAAATCAAACGCCCTTAATGTAGAAAATTAAGAATATTTATAACACGTAAATATAAGCACTAAAATTAATACTGAAACCTTTACAGTACTTTTGGAATCCTCAGTGAAGATTCAAACTACTTATAAAGAAACATAATGAAGTTCAAACCCAAAATTTATAATCACAAACCAGTTTATATTACTGCATACAAGGAAGCTACAATCATGAAGCATATCAAATGTTCAGTAAGTTCACTCACACTTAGTAAAGTCTACTTCAAATCTGATAACTTTATGAATACAAAATTATTCTTCGAGCTACACAATATACAAAACCAATTAGGAACAGCTTTATTAAGAAATTCAGTGCACTTAGACATCTAAGTCAAAGTTTAAACATTTTGTCAAATATGTTAAAAATTTATAAGAAAAATTACAATACAATGATGCTTCAGATGTATTTTTTCAGATTAAAATGAGTTATTTTTTTTGTACATGTTCTCACAAGGATATTACTTGACAATCATATTATTTTTTATGAAAATACTGTAACTTAACTGAGTGCACCTTCTTAAGTGTTGAATTTACACTACATATAAAGTTAGATAGAATGCACCTGTTTCAGTTTTGAAATGAAAGTAAACCTTGCTAAACTTTAATCTACTAAAACTACTCTACTAATATTTTCTGCAGAGAAGTTTTCATGACTAGTATGGTCCTCAAGGATCTGTGACATATAAATAGAAATTATTAGATATGTGCTGAGTAAGTAAAATTGTACAATTTTTTTTTGTGTCAAAAGTGAGTAATAAAGACCATTTTTAAAAATAAGGTTGCAGTATCTGTCTGTAAGGATGGAATATGGGTACCTGATCTAGACCCAGATCAAGCAGAAATACAGTATAGTTTGACACTCTGTATGCAGAGTTGTAACATGAATCTGTTGGTAGAATGCAAACATTTACCCCTGGATAAAAGCAATATGAAATAATTACCTGGACTCCATACTGATGCACAAGTCACTGCATATTGAAGCAGATATGCACCATGTCAAGCTTACTGAGATTATCTTTTCAGAAGCAGCATGGCAGGACCATGGCTTGCTGAAAATAAACCTGACTGAACATCCACCACTGAAATGAGCCTGTGAACATTCTTCACGGGGAAGACAATGTTGAGCTCCACTGAGAGATAAATGTCAATACCAAGGACACTGAGACTGCAACTACTGTTAGAATACTCCCTCCATCATACTGAAATGTATCTTAGGTATACTGTGATGTTCATTTTATCTTCTGTAGACAGTTATGCAGTAGAAGTTGTTTTGTTTTGTTTTCACAAGTGCATAATTACAGATTTTGGTATACAGCTTTCAATATCTAGGTCTATTTATTAATTTTTATTTTTAATGTGTATTTTGTGACCTTAAGGTGCACCTATGGTATCGATTACTACCTAAAGAATAATGATTTTGTTCATTGACTGAGACCATAGAGTTGATTATATTCCTAACTGAAATGGTTCCTTTAAATGCCTAGATTTAGATGCAATATATCAAAGTCAATATTTCTAAGTAATAACACCCAACATAAGCAGTAAAGCTAAGTCGAACATTAAAGATGCTGAAAAATGTTTCGCCTGTTGGAATTGTATTATATAGTTCTCAATTAAGCAACATTATTTCTACTTGAAATGTTATTTGTATACATTCTTTCACTTGGGGACTATTTGAAAGAAACCCCACTAAATCGTAAAGGAAAAATTTAAAAACAGAATGAAAATTAATAAGCCAAGGTGGTCCAGTAAAAGAATTGTTTGGGGCCATGTTCTGTGTCCTTTATAAGCATGGTGACAATCACTTGCATGCCTAACTAAATTATATTAATTATAAAATTACTATTGAAAAGGGGACTTGACTTTTAAAGAAACACAATAAACATGGCTTTAATTTTCCTTTCAACATATTGAAGAATAAGTAATATTGTTATCACAAAACAAGCAGATTAAGACCTCTAAAATCATCTCCAGTAACCTCTTAAGTGCTATTTAATTTTAAATATACTAGATCTGAACAATAGCAGGTGAGTCATAAATAAAATATGCAATTCAGACAAAACTCCAAATTTATTACATCAGTACTGCAATTCTAGACAGAAAATATTTGTCTGTAGCTCAGTAATATCGTATAACAATTCTAACGATACTCTTTTTCTGTACAGTACCTTCATGCCTTCTTTTTTCTATCTCCTCCTATAACCATTTAATCTGGACCAGTAATTCTTTTATTAAACTGCTAACATTCAGTAATTCTAACAGTAAATTCTTGGCTAGACATAAAAGCATAGGGTTTTTTACCCATAACAAGATTTTTAGCATGAGGTTAAACTTTGTGTTCTGATTGCCAGGGTATTTATTGCCATGTTTTAGCTGTGGCTAATTACAATAATAAATATATATGAACATCTAGAGAGAGCAGCTTTAAAATGGCATGAAATATGGGACACTCAGGCTGCTGAATTACACAGAATGATGTCAAAATATTGAGAATTTCCTTGGGAGCCAAAGGGGAAATTTATCAGTCATAATTGTTGCTTATGTTGTAAAAATTAATAATGCCTTGAGCCCAAAAGCATGGTTCAAGCTCTCCAGTGAATCAAGTGGTGTTCAGAAAAAAGTCAAGCAAAAAAAATCTTTTGAACTAAGAAAGTGGTAGAAGAAAACAAGGAGGAAGACAAAACAGCAATATGACCCTGAATTTACTCCAATATCCCTTTAAAAATACTTAATTTCTAAAGTTTATTGTTGCAGATCTTCTACAGAAAACTATACCCTCCTTCCCCAGACACCTTGATGGCTCCTGTATATTTGCTGCTTTCAACCATCTCTTCAACCTACTGTTATTAATGCTTACTTTTCCTGACAATCCAAGGTGAGTGAATGGCAGCAGCTGCATGGACCTGGAGGAAATAGGCAAGAGGAGGTCTGGGAACTGAGATGTCTTGGTAAAGCTTTTTGGGCATCTGCCATTGTGAAAGTTAAAGGCATATGTTCAAGTGTGAATATAAAATTATGGGATGTGTTTGGCAGGGTAGGGAGGTTATAACTGGAGAAAAAAGAGAAAGAATATTTGACACAAAGGTGCTGATTTAAGAGCTGTGGGGAAGAACAGCCATGACAGATTGTGCAAAAAGATGAGAAATAGTAAGGGAGGGATTGGAGGCCAGGAGAAAGGGATGAAAATGAGAGAAAGAGAAAGACTTGGTTAGCTATTAGAAGCGGCACCAAAAGGACTGATGCATCAAAGACTGAGATTGTGTTTCGAGTAAAATATGATTCAGGGAAAAAAACTGGAAAGAAAAATTCATAAAATAAAATGAAATTGACTAGTGGAAGACAAAGAAAGAGAAGATCAGGGACAGAAGAAAGGAAGGAGCAGGATAACAAATTAGGGGAGTCATTGTAAAGAGGAAGCAAGGGAAATTAAGATGGGAAGCTAGATGGGAAAGAAAGATAGATAAAAACTGGAAAAAGAAAAATCTTATGTTTTCCACTAAAAGTAGACTGTGATTTGTAGAGAGGGGTGGAAAAAGGGTGGAGATCAGAAAGAAATGTTGGGGAACACAGCTAGACTGTCTTAGCAGAGATATTTTGACTAGAATGAGTATAAGGTTTGGGACAAAAAAAGTATGGTGAATGGGACTACATGAAGTGAGGTGGATTCCTTGAAGTACAATGAATTGTTCACCAGATAGCAGTACAGAAAAGATTCCATGTATCAGAAAGGGGCTGTGCTTCCAGAGTACCAAACTTTACAGTTTCATGACTGTTAATACTGTCTCTGAAACCTGTAACATGCATTTTTTGATGCAAACCATATATGTTTGGATAACTTATGTTTAAAACAACTATTTAACATAGATCAGATCCATCTTTCACTCTTACAGAAATATTTATTAATGACATTTTAAAGTAGTGGCAGTAGGCTGGTAGTAAGTCAGAAGCAAACAACAAGGTTACTGGCAAGCACTGCCTGTAATCCACATCCATGTAAAAGTCCTACTAAAACTACAGTATTTTGTGCTGCCAATTGTCTACAGAAGATAAAATGAACATCACAGTATACCTAAGATACATAATAAAAAGGGTCATACTCAAAAAAATGTGTTATAGCTAAAGCTATAGATAGCATGAAATTAAGAAAAGCATTTTAAGCAGATTATCAAAAAATATGAAATTGGATTTTTATTTTACAACTCTGAAAGAACACTTGTTGATACAGTAAAGGAATAGTGGTAAATCCAGATACAATTCCTTTCTTAAGCTATAGTTTAGTAATTTTTAAACTGTTCTTTAAACTGAACTCCCTTTAGAGCCCAGGATAAAGCACACACAACAACTTCTAGGATCAGAAACGGACATATTAATGGAAGAACCACACACAAGGCAATAAATAAATGTCTGAAGACCTGAAGTGTAAGCAAATACTTGAAGAATGCCAGACTGAAAACTACAGCTACTGTCAGCTGAGTGAAAATTTTGAGCTTAAGCAGAAATCCATACCGTGAACTCATAAAATACTGCAGCCTTGTGTCAAGGACCACTGAGATAAAATGCTTTTCCCAGCCAGTTTCTGAGAGGGGAATCTGTCCTGGAATCTCATGAGGCTTAGCTGAAATAGGTGTAATGACACAGGAGTGCTGTCATCTAGGAATGACAATGTTTCACCACAAAATGTGATAAACTTTTATGACCGTTCCAGTGACTGAAGTAACTTTACTGTCATAGATTTAATTTACTTTTCCAAACAACATACTGTCCACATTCTATCAAGACTGCATAGATAACAGTGTATTTTGCAAGGAAACATACTGAACATTTTCAGCTCACTTATAATCAAAACATTCAGCTCACTTAACATCAGAACATTTGTAATTTGCAACTGAATACCAACAAGATAATAGCTGCCAGCTAAATCACATATCAGTAGTCAATGGATGTGTGGACAACAACACAGATAAACACTGATCTTACATTTGCAGGACCACACTCTTCCTTCTAAAAAAGCATATTCTCTTAATAGCTGGAACTTTTAAATATTTCTGCTGAGGGTTTTTTTTGCTGTTTGAGACACTGTCTCAGGGCAGTTCAGTTAAATGACTCCCAGTTAAAAATTAAAATTCTTTTAAACTCAATATCCAACCCCTCCCCCCCCCTCCCCAGCCCCGATGATTTTGAGGAACTTAGTCTCTACATTGAGTTATACAAAATTTTACCAAATAATTTATTTTAGCAAAGGACTTGATTTCCCAGCAGTATCTTTGATCAGCAGTCAAAAAACTAGTATGAAGAAGATATTTATAACTATTCACAGAAATAGTACTATGTTTGAAATTATAAATAAATGAAAAACTTTCCTTCAAATCCCACAGTACTTTGTTTAGCTTACATGCTAGATTTTATATTGAGAGATAAAAAGTCACAGCTTAGTATACTCCTTCCTTATAACATTCCCTTTTGGATACTTAATTGTCTTCATCATCATATTACTGGGGAATCATGTCTTTGTGCTTCTGTTGTTTAAATATCCACTGTAGTAGAGGGTTACTGTCATACTCACTTTATAGATAAGAAATTGGACACTGGCTTAAGTAAGTAGGTTAAGGTCACACAAGAAAACTAAAGATACCTTTTCTGATTACTAAACCATTTTCTTAATTAATCGACCATCCATTCCATATGTTGCTTTCCACTTTGCAATGTACAGGATCAAAATGCAGAACAATACTCAACCAAGCAACAAAAAGGGATCATGCTGTCACTCTTTTTCTTTTGTATTTATCTTAAATCTAACAAATAAACAACATGAAAAGACAAGATAAATTTGTAAAGGCCTATTCCCTCTTTAGTGATACAATTGTGAATGCCTGCCCCTTCAAAAACTAAATATCTGACTAAATAACTTGCTATTTATATGACAGCGATTGTTGCTGGTGGTTCAACATTTATAAATTGTCCTGCATTTTTTCTTGATTCACAGTACTGTATAAACCTCTGCTGTAACCTTCCTGCTGTGCAAATCACCACCTAAAAGTTTGTGAATCACAGAAGAAACAATTATACAGAGTCTGATGAACTTCTTTACACAGTTCCCTTGTCACTTCTAGCCATCTACTGGAAAATACAGACAAACCAATCAGTATTCTTTTATTTTAAATTGAAATAGAGAGAGAGTAGGAATACTTGTTTAACATGTCCAGAGCTTAAAAATAGCAAATGAACGGTGAAGAACTAAGGTTATTGCAATAACATATCAGATTAAATGAGCATAGTAAAGTGTGCTGGGTTGACCCTGGGTGGATGCCAGGTGCACACCAAAGCTGCTGAATCGCTCCCCTTCTCAGCTGCACAGGGGAAAAAAAATACAACAAAAGGCTTGTGGGCTGAGAAAGGGACAGGGAGAGATCACTCGGCTATTACTTTCATGGGCAAGTCAGACTTGACTTGGGGAAATTGATTTAATTTTTTACCAATCAGAACAGAGTAAGATAATGAGAAATAAAACTAGATTTTGAACAGCCTCTGCCCCTCCTGCCCTCCCCTTCCTCTCCTTTTTTACCAGATATGCTGGTTTGTCTAGGATACAGTTCATTTTCTTCATAGGCACTAATATGAGGCTGTGTTTTGGATTTCTGATGAAAACAGTGTTGATAATACAGGTATGTTATTGTGGAGCAGGGCTTACACTGACTCAAGGCCTTTTCTGCTTTTCACACCACCCCACCAGCAAGGAGGCTGGGGGTGCACAGGGATTTGGTAGGGGATCACAGATGGGACAGCTGACCCCAACTGACCAAAGGCATAGTCCATAAGATATGGTGTCATGCTCAACAGTAAAACCTGTGAGAAGAAGAAGGAAGGACCAAGGTTGCAAGTTATGTTCAAGTCACCATTAAGACTGGTGGAGCCCTGAAAGATCTCCTGGAGATGGCTGAACTCTTGTCAATGGGAAGTGGTGAATGAATTCCTTGTTTTGGTTTGAATGCATGTGCAGCTTTTGTGTTACCTATTAAACTTTACCTATTTATCTCATCCCACAAGTTCTCATTTTTATTCTTCTGATTCTCTACTCCATCCTGTATCTTGCTGTGGGAGGCGGGTGAGCAAAAAGCTGGGTGGGCCTTAGGGTTAAAGAGCAATATAGGGCTCAACTTCACTCCAGATTCCCTGGCACAGGGGGATGGGAATTGCTGCTGCACTCAGTTCATCGCATGTTGTTTCTGCTGCTCCTTTCTCATTTGGGGGAGTACTCTTCATACTCTTCTCCTGCTCCAGCATGGGTCCCTCCCACAAGAGACAGTCCTCCATGAACTTCTCTAATATGAGTGCTTCCCACAGACTGTAGTTCTTCAGAATCTGCTCCAGCAGGAGTCCCTTCCACAGGCTTCAGTCCTTCAGTAACAGACTGCTCCAGTTCATGTCCCTCAAGGAGTCACAAGTTCTGCCAGCAAATCTACTCCAGCTAGGGCTCTTCTTTCCATGGGACCACAGGTCCTGCCAGGAGCATGGATTTCCCACAGGGTCACAGCCTCTTTCAGGTATCCACCTGCTCTGTCATGGCGTCCTCCAGGGGCTGCAGGTGGATATGCTCCACCATGCACCTCCATGGGCTGCAGGTTGACAGCCTGACTCACCATGGTCTTCACTATGGTCTTCATCATGGGCTGCAGGGGAAAATCAGCTTCAGCACCTGGAGACACTCTTTCCCCTCCATCTTCACTGACCTTGGTTTCTGCAGAGTTGTCACTCATGTATTCTCACTCCTAGCTGCTGCTGAGTATATTTTTATTGTTTTTTAAAGTATGTTATGCAGAGGCACTACCACCATCCATGGCCAGCCATGGGTCTATCTTGGAACTGGCTGGATGTGGTTCTTTTGGACATGAGGGAAGCTTCTCACAGCTTCTCACAGAAGCCATACTTGGAGCCCCCCCGCTACAAAAACCTGGCCACTTAAACCCAAGGCACAAGGTTAAATAATTTTATTGGCAGGAAATTAAAAATTAGTTAAGTAACCACTTGACTTATTTACCCTTGAATGACTAACCAAAAGTTAAACAAAAGCCTGTAAATGTTATAGTGGCAATGTCAACTTGAAAAGTAGAAAATGAAGTACCCCTCTGGTTCCCAAGTCCTCATGCCTCCAGCAGATATGCCAGGTACTGTAGTGCACTTTAACTCCTTCTACCAATAATTAGGAAAAAAAAATCATCTACCTCTTCTTAGTTATGCTTTTTCTCTAGCTTGCATGGATAGGAATGTGCATGCAGGGTTATAAATAATTGAGGGATGCTATGCAGATACTCCGTAGATTAAGAAAGACATCATTTAATATCTAGGCGTTAGTACAGTTAGGAAATGTATAATTTAGACTAAAATCTATGCTAGTGCCTCTATAATATGTCAAAGCCCTTAGAAGAATACCTGTCTGCTGTAATGCTATAGCTTTTTTCTACTGAGATTTAGCAAAAAGCCTTATACCACATGACAGTAAATATACTAATAATACTAAGCAAACAGCTTACACAATTAAGGTTGTATGCTAAAGAAAATATTAAGGGTTCCCATAAAAGCTTCTAGCACTTTTTAACAGTGAATAAAATTTGTATCTACATGTGAAATCTAGCTGTGACAAAACCACAATTTACAAAATTTTGTGCACAGGCATAGCTGGAGAAGGGTTATGGGAGGGCAGTAATTCATTTCAATAGGTTCTTCATCATGAGGAAGCCTGCTGGCTCAGTCACAGCTGCCACAGTATCAATAGCCTTTTTGGGATCTTGTATTTTTCCTACTTTCATGATGTTGCTCTCCCTCATTAGGATTCAATTCCAACTGTTTATGCTGCCGCTCACTGTTACTCTTCTTTCATGCTGATTATTTCCATTGAATCTCATGTAAAATGGACAGAAGTTTAGAGAAAAAGGCAGGCACTGACTGTTAGTGAAGCAGAAAAAGCTAAACTGTTGTTTGTTCCTAAAACACAGCCATAAGGATTGCATATCTGTTGCCAGTCCTCCAATTTTATTGTTAGTCATAGCTAGTGCCATAATAACTGAGCCTAGCAATTACAGACCACTTTTTCAGTACTGCAAAACATTTTCTGTACATGCAAAGGTACAAAATAATTTCCCATGCCTCAAAAATCAGTCTCCTTAATAATTTGATACTTACAAAACAAATTCTTTAGATTAAGTCAACTAATGTAACCCTGATATTACTTCCTCACTTTGAATTAATGACTGAAAGCCCACTCACTTCACTGCCACACACTTGAGGGCTATGATGCGACAGGCTCTCTTTGTTCCCTCTTGCACACTCTCAATCCATCTATTAATTCCTGCAATTGCTTTTTTACTCTGAAAAAAATCTCCAGTATGCTTGAAAACAACTTTCCTTTCCCCATCCCTCAGTTTCAGTTTGCCTGTAGTAATTATCCAAAGGTGCAGGTGAAGGTAATGCTTTAATTGACTGATTCTTTTCCTGACTGCTCACAATTCTGCTTAGTTCTTAAACCCCCCAAACAATCATTATTATTCTCTGAGCTGACCCCTGATCTTATGTTTCAGTAACAAGAGAAACTTTCCGGAAATTAGACAGGCAGCACATGGATGGTACAGAAAAGTAGTGAGCTTCCCAAAACTTGTCTCCCCAAAGAGCATTTCTCATGACTAAATGGGAGATACCTGATGCTTCATGAAATGTTCTGCTAAAACATTCTTAGTATTCCTTTCTCTATGTAATTTGTATTGACAATTATTAGCCACCAAAATGAGCACACACAACCTTTACATTTCTAATCAAGTCCAAACACAGAAAAAGCAAATGTTAATGACAGCAATTATCACCTTTATCTCTCACACACACTATTCACATAATATAAATGATCTCTAAGCCAAGACTTTTAGCAGCAACGTGTCTGTAGATGTATGTGTGGAAACATCATAAACAGGCTGCAAATTGAGTAAGGATCAATATGTCTATACATAACATATAATCCAGTACTGCAGTTTGTTTCTTCTTGATTTTTATTATTAATAAGGGAAATAATTTTGGCACTATTTAGATAGACTACTTATTTTTTTTCATGTTACCACCACACCAGATTGACATTCTGGTACGATTGACATACCTTGAATGGTAACATTCAAGCCTATTGAAGAAATGAGGGGCTTATTTCCACCCCCCCCCTCAGTTTTCCATTTATTTGTACATGAACAAAAACATGGTAATGAGAGTTGTGAACTGCAACTCTAGGAAATTGTAAACCTAGTAATTGTGTACTGAATTGCAGCTGAAGCACCACACAGCATTTCAGGATCAAAAATTCTCACATCTGAGTACTTCTGTGTAAATCTGAGGGTTATCCCTACCACTACATTTCAAAGGTCTCTCTCCAGATCTGATAAGACAAGAGAACAGGTGCAGAAAGGAGTATTAATTGGAGAAGTATTAATCTGGAGATCTCTGGCACACTGAGAAAAAACAGAAAGACCAAGTTCTGTGCTTACCTTAAACTAACAATAGAATGACTACACATCCTTAAAATGTACATTGTAATAAATTATCTTCAGAGAAACCGACATTATATTACAAATTCTATGTGATGCTGAACAGTTGTCATGGCTTTAAGTCTAGGTGGACAACAGTATATCCACAAAGTATAATTTAATGGAAAGCATGAATAATTACCGGAGTAACGGATCTTGAATCCTTTCTTGCTGGTTGCATGATCAGTTGACCAGCGGAGATACAGCTGATTCATTCTGCTTGTGAAGTTCAGTTGCCCAGTGTGATTTCCACTTAAAGCAACCAGTAAAGGGCTTTGCCCAGAAGAACCTTCAGAGAGGAATTAAGACACCATTGAAGTTTTAAAGTACTATGAGTTTAAGTAATTCTTTCCATATTTTAACTCAGCTGTGAATGTGAACACAGTAGAATAGGAAATAGCCTGACACATCCTTGTCAGAGAAATAATTAGCATATCTCTATTTAAGCTGTCCATCTGGTTTTAGGTTTTCATTAGAGAGCACTATAATTGCTTTTTATTTCCATTTGTTTGTACCAAGATAAAAAAATCTCGGTACAAATGGAAATATAAAGCAATTAGTGATTTCACCATAAACACTGAAAAAACTAGTGGATTGAAAAAAAATATTAATTTCTATTTGGCACAATTACATTGAATGAGGTTGTGTTTCTGCTCCTTGCCCTTTTAAATCTAATATTTATTTAAGCTTTTTTATAACTAGTGAGTTAGAAATATGTATACAAACTTATTTTGCACACATATTTCAAATGTATACATTCTTTGGTATTCTACATCTTGCATAATTTAAACACCTCCATATTACATAGTGAACACAGTAACTAAAAAATCTCTGTCACATGTAAGATCATCACCGTTTCACTGTGGAATACACATATGTACAAGTGCTACAAATTTACATGCTTCTCTAGGACTCAGTTCTGTTAATTAGTATGTTTATTATAGTTTCATTTAAGTGTAGAAAGATACACATTTACGGTAAATACAAGATGTTGTAAAAATGTGTCCTGGCCCTGAACCACTATCTGCACCACAATAAAACCCTAGAGGCATAGATAATGATTTCAGGACTAATCATACAACAACAAATATGAAAGAAAAAAAATCCACATATCAATCCAATCTCCAACTGGAAGCTTTCTAAAACACGAAATGGCATTTTTTTCCTCCATATGAAGGTTATGTTTTCTACAGCTGAACCACTCCCTTCCATATGCTCACTATGTCTTTCACTCCATGCTTTTTCAAGTTTAAGAAAGCCATGTTCAACCAACATTATCTTGGTCAGAGTTGCTATTACAAATAAAGAGCTTCTTCATTCATTTTTTGCTGAGTTGGAGCAGCTACAGCCTGATCAGGTCTTCTTATGTTACATGAGAATACAAAAATAAAACGGAATCAAACAACACCTAAAAATTGAATACAATTGTTGTCAGCCCCATCCAGTTCAATAAAAAAGGTATTTTCTGACTGGGACATTTCAGGTAAAAAAGGGAGGCTATGGAAACCACAAAACCATAAATATTAACATTACCTCCCAGTTCTTAGGAACTGCATTTCAGTCACTCTAATGACAATACTACAACTAAGTAAGAATTACTTAACAAATTCTAAATGCATATACAAAATAAGAACAAATAAGCACTACTTTAGGCATAGGTTGCTCAGCATGCCCTCATCAAAATGCTTCATGACTTGTTTGTTTATCATATTAGGGAGTTAGTGTTTGATGGTTACATCATAGGATAAATGCTAAGGAATGCTAAGGTCAATTTCTATTTTTGCTTGAAAAAATTATTTAGAACATGACATTTGACTCAGTTACTCTGTGCTTCACTTTGGGTTTTGTAAATCTGTTTAATACACTTGTTACAGTTTGGAATGTAAATGTTATTTCAAAATTCTCATATTAAGGTACTAAAAAAAGGACTTCTACAAATAAACTACCTACAAAGAGGTGAGGATCCTTATTTGTGATCATGAAATTAGTTTGCAGCACCAAATGCCACACCACACTTTTTAGTCATTGGGAGATCAGAGGATCGATTCAATGTCTTTTAGTTTGCTTTGTTTTTCCTGGAGCTGAGTTTCAGTGTCTGTACCTTACCTAGCAGTCAGCCTTTCAGATGGTGTTCAGGAAGATCAGCAGCATGACTCAGTTGTTCTTGAATCTGACATTTATTTAAATATTATTTCAGAGTATATATATATAAGGAAATAAATACTCAGCTTCTGGTGTGGTGATCTGTCATATAATGTTCTCTTAGTATTAGATAAAAGTTGGCATTTCCTTTTATTTTCAGTGATAGGTTTTAGTTTATTTCAGAGAGAAAAAAAAAATATTTTCTGTATTAAATGAATGCTATTCAGTGTAAATAGCCTGAATGCAGCATTTTCAAGTTCAAAATACTTTAATAATTACATCCATGTAACATTTATGTCTCCTCTGGTTTAGAATCCAGGTAGGATTTTCTAAGGGTATGACTGGTAAGTAGGAAGGGCTTGTTGCTCCCAGTTGACCATGGTGACCTCGGTGACTGGAAGCCTACCCTGATCATCACCCAGGTGCTGAAGCACCGTAATGTACAGTGCAGTCAGGTAGGTGTAGTCCCTGCTGTGGGTTGCATTCCAAAGCCGCCTTACAAGGCAACCAGAGACATGTGCCTTAGCAACACTAATTCTCTAAAATTTGTCTTGCAAATCTTTATACAGCTTCTGCAGAAAGTTTGATGATGTATCTTTACCTGTTATAGATGGATCAGTGCAGTCCTACTAATCTAGATAAAGTACACTGTCTTAGACCACACAAGGCCCCATGATATGACATATATTTTCTGCAAAATGCACCAACATTTGAGTCTGGGTTAGAACCATCAGTGGAAGCAGCATGCCACATCAGCATTGCCTTCTGCCTCCAAAAACTCATCATGCTGAGATGTACAACTAATTAGTCCAGCAAAGCACATTGCTAATGTGGCCACAGGGACACAAGCAAGTATCTCTGCAAGGCACTGCAATGTGCCATATTTGAATATCAGACTGTTGAGAGCTAGCTCAGGAATCTCTGCACGGCACTGTAGTTGAGAGGTTATAAATATGCCATTATCTTTTTCACTTAAGGTTGCTGGTAGGTGGTAGAAAAAATTACTTCTGCAGAGCTGCAGTAGAGATGAATTTGTAAAAATATCATTTCATGCTATGAAATTAAAGTGCTTAAAAATGTAGGAACTACATTAATTCTCCTCTCAGATCTATTATTGATAATCTGGTTTCATTACATTTAAAGTCAGAGGAAAGAAAACAAAAATATACATCAGTAAAATTATGCCATTTCAAGAGAATTTCTCAAAAGAAAACAAAGAGATCAGACCACTTGAAAAGTTCCAGTCATGCTACATATTGTCTTTGATACAAAATAGAATGGAGGAAAAGCAAGTCTTAATAGATTTTTTGCAGACTATTTTCTGCACTAACCTGACCCGGACCAGCATACGTGTTATGAAGAAAAAATATGCTAATGAAGTGGCATTTTTAAAAGCATCAAAAATATTGTGGGTTTTTTAGAAAGTTTTTACCAAAAAGTGAAAGAAAAAATTAGCAATTTTAGACATTAGAAGCCTAATGTTTTAGAAGAATACTTGGAGCAAGATACCTCAAAAGATATGACCTTTTAATATTTTTCATGCTGTGAAACTTCCACAGTGAATATTCATCATTTCTGTCATAGTTATAATATATTCTTGGTTAATGAAGGAAGATATATTAATGGTCTCTAACTGAATAAAAATATATTTAAGAACCATCAGAGACTAGTTATCCTTGTCAATCAATGAGAACATAACAAGTCATAATAAGTTCAGAATGTAGTAGAAAATAAGAATTAAGTAGGCCCCTTTGAGAGGTGACTATTAATAACACTTAATGTTATTAATAAACTATTAATAATTAGAACATGAGTTTTGGTAGTTTCTCTGCTCTTTGTCCCAAAACAGATGGTTGAATGCTTTAACAATGGTATATTCAATGAACAGCACTGGTGTGCTATGCTATGGAGAAAGTACACAGGGTATTTGAACTCAAATTTCAGTATTTAGACTCAATTAATTTGGACAAATGGAATTATAACCCCAAAATACTTCTTTGCCAGAAATGAACCATTATGGACCAGCATGTTAACTTCTCCTTTCAGACACCTCCATACATTTCCCAGGAAACAGAAAACCGTGTGACTTTCCTAGGGAAGTTGCAGCTGTTAGTGCTCCTCCTGTAACAATACCTATGAAAATTTAAAATCTTCTTTGTCTTGAATACATCTATAAAAACTTTTATTGGCTAATAGATTGAGATTTAAGGCAAAAGTAATAGGAATTCAGAATCATAGTTTAAGTTTCAGATACATCACTGCATTATGAACCCAACAACTGGAAATCAAGGCCCACTCCACCCAATATTTGTTCTTGTGTAATTAGATAGAATTTAAATCTCTCTTACCATCAAATACCTCCAGCTCATCAAATTGCTTTTCACTTTGAAACATTTCTACAAAAATGGAGATGTTGTATCCTGGCTCAACCTTAATAGTCCAAGAACACGTCTGAGAGTTGGGATAGGCGCCTGGATAACCTGGACTGAGGATGACTCCTGACGATTCTGTACGAATTTCATTTGCTGGACATTGTGCTAAAAAGGACACAAAAAGAACACTAAGAATAGCAATGAAACAATGTGCTTCTTCTCCATGAAATGCATGCTTCAGGTTCAGTTTCCAAATGAAAATATATTAAAGCCATATTCTAGATGGAAGGAAAAAAAGTTCCCTATAATATGCACAGAAACCAGACTACTTTTACAAACCTTGCATTTAGGAAACATTATATTAATTCATTAATTATAGTAAAGCATCCATCCAGAAGGAAATTTGCTAGAGTCCAAAGCGGTTTCAGTCAAGGGATTCACGTATGTTGGTGTGATCATTCACACAGGTGAGGTAAGAGAACTGGTAAGACTTTTTATTTGGAAATTGTATTCTATTTGATGTCTTAAAAAAAGACCCAGCTTCAAGAACAAAGCCTGCTACATTAGCATATTGGAACATCTAGGCATACCATTTGAAAGTACACTAGTTTTATGGAAAGTGTTCATTTTGGATACAGAATGCTCCAAGTCGTCCAAGTAAGACCTTCTTAGCAACCACTAATTAAAGTCTGAACTTGTAATAATACCAGATAAAATTTCACCTTGTATTCATAGGCATTTATGATCTCTGCATACTGAATGGAGTATTCTATATTAAAATACTGTAAATTTTATATCCTAAACACTGGTTTGATTAGGAAGTTTTGTTAGTCACTGTTTTTCTTTAACATTTTGCCTCTCATGCAGGACTGATTTTTTCTAATCTGTTTCCTGTTGAAATCTGATACATTTTGTCCACAGTTTCATAATATATGTTCATCTTAACAATGTTTTTTGTGTAAGATTCACAAATATATCTTGACAGAAATGCATTCCTGGAAATCATCTGGCACAGTACCCAAGCACTTAAATAAAGGTTATAAGGAAAGATGAAAAACAAAACAACAGTGGGAAAAGTGATCAGCAGAAAAAATATATTACAGGGAAGAATCTACACATAAATATCAGAAAAAAACATTACAAACTGGACTATTTCCCTCAGTAGGCCTTTTGCAAACTTGGAAGTGAAATTTAGGTTCAGTTGTAGCTAAAAAATTTCTTCAGTCAGAGAGAAAAATGTCAGCCAGTGAAAAGGAGGGATGTAATATGCAAGTGAGAACGGGCCATCAAGCAGGGGAACAAGATCTGGGTTGGGGAAAAAATGGCAAGTAAATAATTTTTCTTTGGCCTGTAATCCTTTCTGCTATCATTTGACAGCACTGGCTGCAGCAGACAGTATCTCTATGAGGAAAAGCCATTTTTCATAGAAGATCCTAAGAGAGGGAAAGCCCATGGGACAATGGTATATAAAGTAGTAAGAATTCTTTTGACAATAATCCAGGGATTGCCTCTTGAGGTAGAAACACCTGTATTAAAATGACACCCAGAAATTTCACACAAACTTCTGTCTAAGAATGGAGCACTGCATGTGTTTAATGACAGTAGCTTCTTCTCTCATTCTCTTAAAATGAAACAAACTGCTACTTTGACTTCCTTTATTCTTCAGAATAAGACAAGAATAACTTGGGAAAACACAGTCAAAAAGTGCTCTGACTCAGAAATCTGCAGAAAACACAAGTAAACCAGCAAGTTCTCAAAGAAAAAAAAAAAAACGGAGAAAAATATCATCAGATAAATAACAATAATTTTCCCCATGGCATTTCCTGTCAGACATGAATAAAAGTGCACATCAGTGATGAAGAGTAGCTGACATGACAGAGCTCCACAATCTCATTCCTTATGCTACAGTATCATTTCTTATGCTACAGGACTATTTTAAGAAAGAAAAAGATGGTTTTTACTGATCCAGTATCAGCTTAATTGGAATGTTTATTAAAAATGTTAATGTCTACTAAAGAAACTTGAGAATTAAGAGCCTGTTTTAAAGTCATAAATTACAAGTATCCTGGAGAAATAAGTAATGCTGTCAGACTTTTCACAGCAAGGCACAGTGATTCTTTTCAACACTGGAAAACTGTCACTTCTCTGGATAAACTATGGTTTAGAAATGGCTACAATCAACTAAACTTGACAAACAAGAAGTTGCAATGTATACGTCATTTGGAATGGGATAGAGAAATGTAGGAAGTACCTCTGGAGTGGCTTTGTAAACATGCGATATCTAAACACTAGCAGCCCGGATGCTAAGGATACAAATGTCTTTTTTTGCCTGCTTTTCCTCAGCGTCGTAGGTAGTTATGGAAATAACCATTGGTCAAGTTACTCATGAAACCAATTATTTAGTAGTCATTCAGATTTGGGGTCTGCAAACAAAACCTGGATGTTACACACATACAGTCCAGATAAGACTAAAGCCTGGTGATCTCATTACATGGAGAGTGTGATAGTACAATTCTTCCAGAGAAGTTTACAGCTGGGTTAATCTAAAAGGCTATTATTGCCTCCCTTATATGGGTGCTCTTTCAGCTAAGTTACCACAGGTATTGTTTTCAGAGAGGTGCCCTCTAAGGATCTTCTTAAGTACTCACTGAATGGACTCTGTTTACTAACTCCAGTACATTAAGTTTTTGGATCTCGGGTGGAGAATGATCAACTAAGAATAAGTTTAAAAATTACATATTGAAAAGCCTGAGATCAAAGTATGGTGATCCCCAGATCACTGTCACTAAGTGTTGAGATATTATTCACTAACTCAAGAAATTCATGGCAAACATCTTTAAAAAATGGAGTGAGGGAAAGAAATGAAATGCAAATATAGAGAAAAGTCAACAATTCAGAGAAGTGAAAAATGTTACTTTCTTTTGGGATAAAATAAATGTCATAGAACAGGCATAAAATCACACTCAGATAGCACAGACACTTTGACTGTGATCATCTCAGAAACCTGTGGCAATGCTCCAGAGGAGAACTGGTAAGAATGGTCTGCAAAAGAAAAAGAGACAGGAGTAGGAAATGGTTCGTGGGGAAGGAAAGGATAAAAAACCCAGAGAAATTACTTTTCCTGCCTTTTTATTTCAGCTGCTTTGCTCTTGGATCATCTATTTTTTCTTGTAAAGACATCAGAGACAAAAAGTGAAGGAAAGAGACAAGGAAACAGCTCATTTCCTAGGTTTGAAAAAGTAACAACAAAAAAATTTCTTTCAAAAGTAGGTAAAAGTTATCAATAATAGAGAAAGACAGCTCTTAGCTTTCTCATTCCTTGCACTCAAATCTTGAGAAGGGACCTGAAACTAATTTATTCACCACTGGGGAAGATGTGCCTTTTGCAGATGTTTCTTCATGCCCTACTCTCATGATTGAGGTAAAGTACGATGTTGCTTTGTAATTAAGAATATTTCTTTGGTGAGTGAATATTAAAAACCAGCAGCTTACAGGTTAGAGAATTTCCTTGAACACATCATCATGTGTACACAATGCAGTGATGTTAAACTGATTTTTGACTTTTTGCTTTTATGTATTCTTTATATTCTTTATATATCTGTAGCCTATTATTGTATAACTGCATAGATCCGTAGCTAGCACTTCACTTACTCTGTTAGACAGAAAGACAAACCATTCCTAAAGGTTCCAATCCTCTGGGGACCAAGGTTAAATTTTCTGGGAACCAAGGTGAAAACCAGCTTCTCGAGATACTTTCTCATAAACAAAGTTTAATTAGTATCTAAAGGGGTTGTTTCAGAAAAGGGGCAAACCCTTTTCTGGGGAGAATTACCTCATCACCTGTGTCTCTAACTGGGGATTCTTTCAGTTATGCTAATTTTCTAAACATAGAAAATTGTGTCCACTTTATGTTACGGTGTGCATCTTTGGCGTACTTTCAGCATGTATTCCAGTGTGTTGTGCACCATAAAGGATCCTTTATAAAGGTAACCATGTTCTTATTGTGTCTAACTCGTGATTTTAGGACCGAAAAGGCATTAGCAGGACTGCTGTCAGAATTCTTTCCCCCACATATTCTATTGTATTCACTTACTGAACTTCAGAATTTTACTAACAGAAAAATTTCCAAACAGAAGAAATACTGTTTTGGTGGAAAGAAATACACCTCTCTAATACAAATCAGTGCAAATAGTGGTGCAAAGGGTGAAAGGAGATATGGAATATTCCTCTGTGGTACTGAAACAAAACCAACATATTCCTAGAGCAGAAAATTCAAGTAAAATCGAAACTATTATGTCCTTCTAACCTGTAAACAGCTCAATACCTCTCTTGTGATAGGACAGAAGTGACCAAACCTCCTTAAACACTGGGCTATAGCTTCAGGTCTTCCTATCACCAAGATTTACTTCCTGTGGCTAAGAGTCATTGGACAAGATGTCCCTTCCAATCTAAGGTGTTCATAGCAGATGTACCACAGGGACTTATGAGGGCAACAGTTCTGGAGTAGTTCAGGGACATGGGAAGGCAGACAGCGTATTGCCCCTTTGCAGTCTGGGAAGCTGGCTGTACCACGGGGTTATGTGGCAAATTGACAATGCTCCCCTTGGCAGCCTTTATTGGCTCTTCCTGCACCCTAATGAACTACTCACCAATTCCCCTCCAGTATAGCTTAGCTGCTGATTACAGAACTTAATCTCTAGGGTGGAAGCTACACTTTACAGGATTTACATTTTACAAGATTCATATGGCTAAAGACATAAAACTGAGATACTGAGACAGTAAGACTGCTTCACCTTGCTCTGTAAAACAAAAGGCACATCCATTTTTCTGCTAGTACCTATAATTTGAATTTTAAAAAACCTCCATAGCGTTATTCTGTTGTATTCACCATACACACAACAGGTGAAAACAAAAATCTGCTATTTTGAGCTTTTTGTTCTATAATATTAGCTCTCCCCTTTTAGCATCGTATTTAAAAATAGATTAATCCTAAATACAAAGTGCTCTGGTTGAGGCATACATATTTGTGCTGGGTCAAGCTGAGATGGAGTTATTTTTCCCCACAGCAGCCCTCACAGTGCTGTGCTTTATATCGGTAGCTAGAAAGGAGCTGATAACTTAGCAGAATTTTGGCTGTTGCTGAGCAGCGCTGGTACAGCATCAGTGCTGTCTCTCCAACATTCTGCCCCTCAACCTCCCAGTGGGCTGGGGGTGGGCAAGGTCTTGGGAGGGGGCCTAGTCAGGACAGCTGAGCCAAACTGACCAAAGGGATATTCCATACCGTATGACATCGGCTCAGCAATAAAAACTAAAAAGAAGGAGGAAGAAGAGGGTGTACTCATTATTTACAGCAGTTACATGTGCTGAAGTCCTGCTTCCCAGGAAGTGCCTGGAAACTTTCTGCTGATGGGAAGTAGAGAACAAAATATATCTCTTTTATTTTGTTTCTTGTTTTCATGAGTCCATTTTACTCAGAGTTCGAATTGAGAAGCAAGAAACGCCGTTTTTTTCTTTGGTCTTAGATGTTTATTGTATCTTATCTATAACATAGCTACACAGAGGCTGCCTTTTAAGTTAACAAGGAGAAAATGGCCTCGAGTTTCAACTTCCAATGTTATTTAAGGCCTAATTTAACCAGTTAAGAATTGCCAAGTAATATGTTTGTACTTATAATCCAATAACTAACTATTCATGTCCCATACCGCAGATTTTTTGAACAAATACAAGAAAAACCAGGTTTGTGAAGAAGAAAGAAGAAGCAAGAAACCCACACCCCAAATCCTCCATATTGTTACACGTATACTACTACATTCCAAAAACCTAAATTCTACATTTCTACATATTCCACTCAGTGACATAACTTTAATTACACAGCAGTAACCTCAGTGTTATCACACAATCGGGGAAGTCTTTCCCAGGGTGTAAGATCAAATGGAGTATGCTTTTGAAGTTGCTCATCAGAAATGAAAGATTAAAATTATCTGAACCCAGTGTTCCAACAAAAAATATTTGGCTTTTTTTTCTCTTCTCGTGCATATGACTTTTCACTTTTGCTTTAGTAAATTGCCTTATCCTGACCTACAAGTTTTTATCCCACTTATTTCCTTCTCCTGTCTTGCTGATAAGGGGAGTGATAGAGTAGTGGTGGGCACCGGGTGACCAGCCAAGGTCAACCCACCACAATATTCTACTCTTAATAGTGTTCCTTTTATTTGTCAGTCGACTAACACATTAAGATTATACTCTTCAGTATCATATTTGATACCTCATGGACTCTCTTCTGTCAGTTAAGTTACAGGTTGACTCAACTCCCTGCACATTTAGAAATTTAGGACTTGATGTGAAATTTACCAATCGAGAAAATCTGAGCTGCAAAACAGATTTAGATGCTTGACCCCCACAATATATTTAATTATCAATTATTTATAAGTATAACCCATGAATTTTAAAAGTAGCTATTTTAAAATAGTTTGGAATGATAACAGGAATAAATACTAAAAACATGCTTTAGGCATATTAGAGGACATAAGTAATCTATTTTACATTCATTTTTAATAACATTGTTGCACATGTAAATTCCAAGTACTGTTATTTGTTAAACTCGCATAAATTCATGCACAGAGACAATGTTTAAAGAAAAACATCAGGAAATAACAACTATCTTTATGTTACACAGTCACAAGTGGGGTAGTGTCACGAGAAGGGTAATACTGCATGACAGCATAACACTTTCATCATGTTCTAGTTTTGAGGAAAAAATTCCCTAACGTGGTTTTTGGAGAAATCTCATTCAGTTTTTTTAGGGAAGGCCTGACCAAGCTTCTTAACTCTAATACTACTTCTGATATCCTCATCTTTGATTTTGCTTTTTAGTCATAAATATTATCACCACATTAGGACAATAGTATCACACTACCTTTCTAATTTAAGTGTTTTGATCAGCCATATTACCTTACACTGAATGCCCATTATCTGTTTAACTGGTATCTCAATTTTTGTGACCAGTACAGGGATATTTCTTGCTGCCACAATGCTCATCATGCTTTAATTTACATCTCTACACCATCCTAACAGCAATTAAAAAATGAAAGAAATTTGCAGCAAGAGGATATAGAGATAGGATGAGAGCAGAGGCTCCAAGTGTAGAAAGAGAAATCACAACTGTTCAACTACTGGTAAACAAAAACTCATGCACACGGACAGCATGTTCTCTAGGGTGCCTAGGGCTTTGCATGTTAGAAAATACTTGGCAAGTTAACACAGCACCAAACATTTTGAGAAAGTTCATCCTAAGACAGAAAGGGAAAAGGAGCTGTAAGAAAACTGTGATGTGGTGTGCTTATAGCTGCTCTGGAGGTCATTTATTGAGAATGATGTAGAAGTGGTCACGCAGACTGATTTTTCTTGCCTGTCAGATATGTCATCAGACTCGTATACAGTATCCCAAAACTTGGCCTTCTATCACAGAAATATATTTTTTGACTATTACAACATGCTGGCACAGCTCAGGAAAATTGAAAGTGTTCTTGTATCTTTAAAAACTATGAAGCTGATCTAAACAAGGACAATATGAACAACTGTAAATTACAGGTAAAGCATAGAAACATAAGAAGGCAGTTCAAAAACTAGTTTGAAATACATTATGCAAATTGCATAGCAAGTAGCAATTTTTTTTTCAAGTCTATGAGGATCAAATAGTTTGGTATAAATACAGTTCCATCCTGCGTCACTCCTAAAGAAATACAATCAAATTGGACAGGGTACTGAGAAGGATGAGAAGAATGATTAAAGGTATGAAACATCTTCTGTTCTATAGAATCATGACATAAGCATGGTGATTTTTTTCCCCATAACAACTGGAGGACATGAAGGGAAAACAGCAGGTGCCAGGTTCAAAGCTGACAGAGAAATAACTTCACATCTTACATAAATAAATTGTGCAACTTCTTGCACAAAACTGTGTGGATTTAAGGCATTTACATGGGTTCAAAATAGGGCTGAATGATTTTACTGAAGAAAGAGCCCTACAGGATTCAGAATATAAAGAACATTGCTAGCTTAAGAGTGGTTTAGCTAGTTCAGTTGAGGCCTTAATTTTCTTTGAGGATTTTCTGTCCTTCACTAGAAAAACACTACTAGCCAGTGCTAGATATGGCACATTGGGCATATAGTCTGTTATACAGAATTTCTGATTCAGAAATACATATTTCCACCCTTCAGTTATTTAGGTTTTCAAAGTGCAACATGAGTACTTTCAAATATTTATCTATGAGTAAACACCATAAAGATGGTCATTAAAAGCACAACCTTTAAATGATCTACCAATATTTCATGTGGTTCATAAATACAAGCTAGGGTTTTATCATAAAATAGGAATTACATTCAATATTTATCTCCATAGTAATACTGGGCAGGCTGGGATAGAAATAAAGCCAAGTAATTCTACTTTTCAGAAACAAAAATTGAAATTAAAACTTGTCTGAAGAAAGGAAATAAGGTGCATCCCAATTTACCTCAAGAAATTCTTCCCTTATGTCTGACCAAAATAACTGTGCCAAAATCTTACTCTAATGCCTCCAGTTCTATTATCTACTGTCTCTAAATCACTCGATGGCACTTTTATTTTTCATTATCAGATTATTTATTTTGATGTCATCCTTCTAACAAAGTTTTGTTATATTCACAGTATACAGCCAGAGAAAGCACAGAAGTTTGCACAGCATCTGCAAGAATTGTTATAGATGGCTAATCATTATCAGAAGCTCCTAATATCTCAGTAGATTTAAAATAACTGTTCAGTTTAGTTCAGGCTTTTGTTCTACATTTATACTCTAATTGACACAGTCAAGAGTTAAGTTACTACTGTTACTGTAAACTAAAAAGTGAAGTCTGGATTTGCAGTACAATCGTCTTATTAAAATACTACAGTTATAACAGAGAAATACGTTGATTAAAAAAAAAATCAAACATTAATAAGTATTCAGTTATCCAACCAAGAAAGCTATAGAAGTACACAGTATTCCTATTACTTCTGAATATTTTATGGTGAGTGTCCTGAAATGAATAATGATTCTTTTCCACTCAAAACAAAGATATGGAGTCCCATCTCTGAATCCATAGCAGATCCCAGCTAATTCTATGCACAAGTCAAAAAAGGGGAGGTAAAAAAAACACTTTACCTCAAGTATGGGTATTCATGCAGATAAATTATTATAGATGCACAAAATATAAAATGGCATCAATAAACTAATACAGTTTGTATTATGAATCCTTTATTAATTTTTAAATCATGGAAATAGAGAACCAGGGTAACAGAAAGGAAGATACACATAGAGCTATTTTTAAAGTGTCACAATTATTGTTGTGCTTCCAGCACTACCTCTTGTGCATACGAATATTTTTACCTCATGATATAGAAGATGCCCCATCCACAATTACATATAATAGATCAAAGCTAAACCTGGAAAATACAGAATACTGAATATGAGAACTTCTGTTCACTTTTTGATTTCCTTAAATTTTAATGATAGCATCTTATCAGTAACATTTTTTCCCCCAAAATTTTGAGGTACTTCAGGACAAAATTCTACAGATGCTTTCTTGATCAATTTTTCCACATTTCAAAACCTTTTTGTCATCCACTATTTAAGAAAATGAAACAAAATAAAGAAAAAAAACCAAAAAACATATTTTGAAAAATGAAATTTGGAAGACTGAATACGAATTTCTAATATAAACTTGTTTTCCATGAAGATGAGGAAATTATATATATAAATGCACATCTAAGCACCATTGGTATAAAATTTTTTAGTTCCTTGTTTGAAATGCTGTAATTATGAACACAATATGAATAAGTGAAAGATTTTTAATACTTTGAAGAATTTAAATTTGCCACATATTATTTTAGAACAGCTTTTTCTTGTGACTTTGTTATAAAACATCACCGTATTTGTCAAAGCACAGAGAACAATTTCTTATTGTATTTCAAAATCTTAATTTAAATTCATATTTTTAGTATTCTTCAAAAATAAAAAGAAATCTTTGATATGAAGCAATATAAAATATTTTAAAATTATTTTAGAAATCAGTGTTTCAGTAATGGTAGAGTCAAATAGTTAAAACCACTTCTCATTGGTTCTAAAGAATAAAATTTCTGTCTAAAATTCTTAGGGCCCAATATATAAAAACATGTGCATTTCTTAGATATTAAAGAAGAAAATGGAAAATTTTCTTTTAAACATCAATGAGAAGACAGTGCCTAAAATTTTGATGTTTTATGTAGGATGCATATTAATGATATACATACCATGCAAGTATATATTTACCTTCACAGGATGGAGAGGATCCTTCAAACTGCAACTGTGAATTCAGTTTGCAGGTTAATATATCTTGTCCAACAAGGGTGAAACCAGGATGGCACCTGTACTTCACAAAATCTCCTGAAAAAAGTATTGAAAAAAAAGTTAAGCATCAAAAAATCCTTCAAACAGAAGTATATAAAAATCTCAGGTGGAAGATGAAATAGCTTAGTTTAACTAGAATTCAAGTGAAAACAGAAGAAAGATAAAGAAACACTGTATTTTTACCTATTTCAAAGTCATCATCTTCTGTAAACAAATCTGCATGTGGAACTGTGGGTGGAGGCTGGCACTTCCTGAGCTGATAAGCTGCAAATTTAAGTGAAAAAAATTAAATACCGGTGTGTTAAGAAGTATTTTACAGAAAATTCATTTCATATTCATGATTCCTGAATTACCAGAGCTGCACTGAACCTCAGGGTCTCTCAGTTACAACATTTTCCAAGTTAAATGTCATTACATGACATGAGCATGGTGAGGCACTGGAACAGGTGGCCCAGAGAAGTTGTGGATCCCAGGAATTATACAAGTCTAGGTTGGACAAAGTTTTGAGAAACCTGGTCTAGTGGCAGATGTTCCTGTCCATGGCAGGGGTGTTGGAACAAGATGATCTTTAAGGTCCCTTTAAATTTAAAACATTCTGTGATTCTATGACTCTTTAAACAAAGTCTCTTGTCTGCTTTTCAAACTTTTCAATAAATTGTGAGCAATCTCATACGGAAGGTGACCACTAAAATGGTTGTGCTTATAAAATGGAGTAGAATGCCTACAACGGTTGAAGAAGCCACTTCTGGATTAAAAAATTCAAAAGAGAAATAAAGATTGTGTGCATACACTAAAGAAAAACTCTCCCCTTCATGGAACTAATTTACCATCATAACAAAATTCTCTGGACAACTTGATAGTTCTATCAACTTTAGTTTTTCCTTCTCAGGTTAAGGGCAGTGGGTGACCATGCATCATGACTTTGTTTTTGGAGAAAAGTACAGACAAGAAAAACATTTCAGATTCTGAGTAACAATTTCATATGGACTTCCCCATGCAAACAGGTATCTTCAGGTATTCTCTTTCTCCGACATTTACTTTGGTTTTTGTGAGTTAATTTATTCTATATTTTTAATTTACATTTTAGAAGGCTAATAATCTTCCATTTAATATACATATTTTGGGTGACCTAGGCAGAATCAGAACTAGAATTATGGTTCAGCTTTTCACTTCAGAGTTAGATGCCTGATTTGCACCACCTTTAGGCCTGAATGTAACTTTGAACAAAGAGTTTTGCTGCATATCAGTCTTTATGCTATTTTTCAACCGTACCACAGCATCCCAGAAACTTTTCTGACCATGAGCCCTAGGCATGGCCAGCTGGAGAATAATTTTGGTAAAGAAAGTTAAATCTTACTGAATAAATTGGCCAAAGTAATTGAAAGAGTAAAAGGTCAATTTCAGATGGTCATGGTTAATATTAAAGATAGAACACAGTTTATTAAAAGCCCCAAATTAACATTCTTAGGATTTTTTATAATATGTAATTAAAAAAAACACCTCATATGTACTGTTATTAAAAAAAAAAAGCAAATCCATGACTTCTGGTAAATCAGTTAACCACAAAGTTAAGAAATATTTTTAAAATTCACTAAATGATTGTGGTAATTAGATGTTAATTACATAAAGAAAACTGACCATGAAAATTGAGGACAAAGAATCCTCCTGTTGAAAAGTCACTGTGAAATTTCAGGAGGACTTGATTGGTAGAACTGTAAGCTGTTTCCAGAGCTGTGTTCCCACTGAAAACTCCTAGCTGAGGTGAATTATGGTCAGGACCATCCCTGGAATGTGAAACAAAAAAGTCAGCTGAAAAAACTAATGTTCTTAACATTCAAATTAGCAGTCTCTTTTCTCTGGAGAGCAATTTAAGCTTTTGTAAAAAATATTTTTCCTAATGATTTAAAATGAGTTTCTTCTCTTTTTACTTCTAGCAACACAGAATACTCTTTCTAACTTCAAATGATGACATGTTTTTAGAGACCAGGCTACTTTGCAATAGTTTTTATATTTACATGGGCAAGAAATCTAGTAGTGGCAGGAAATTTTCAACGTGTGTTCCTGCCAAAAATTTTAATGTACACATCAGATGACGAAAAACCAAAAAAACAGAAGTCTTGTAATGCTATCATATTTCTAGCATTTTGACCCAGGTGCTACAAGTCTTCAACTCATGGTTAAATCATGGAGTCGTGGAAATTGCAAGTTACTCTGCCATTTAAATCAATTCCAAAGATTCAAAGGTATGTCCTAAGGGAAAAAAAAAGAGGGAAAAAACTAGAAAATTTTTTCTGTGTTTTGTGTTTCTCAGCAGTAGGATAGGACACCCAAAGAGAAATATACTCTTGTAACATGAGGCTTCATTAATTTCCGTATCATAATACAGAACATTCAGGCCTGAACAGTCAGAACAAATAAATAAACAAAACTCTCTGCTTTTATCACTGAAGAATCTTTTGAGCTCTACAACACTTACTTCTGGTTATTTTATATATTACATGAATGAATCTAAACTAGGTGAAAAAGCTTTTGTGATATGTTATTTTAGAAGGCTTGAAATTACCTAAAATGTCTCTGAAAGCTGTTAGCTTTTGACCTTTCACTGTCTTTCAGAGGGATATTTATTCATCTCAGTTGTATTATTAAAAAGCCAAGCATTATATATATATAACATGCCAGAGAAGACAATATATGATGCATTTTACCCTCAGGTTCACAGGTAATGCAAATACCAGAGGCAACCAAATGGCTGTTCAGAAACAGTTACGCATCTCTATAAAATAACTGTCTGAAAAAACCTCACCACTAGCTATAGGAATAGTGGACTAGCTGGGAGATTGGAGCAGCTGACTCACACAGGAATAAGTTACATCCTATATTCTGTGCAAACTTTCCTTTTCCTGAACTATCTGTAGCATATATGAGAAGTCACTTTGCACAATATGTGGTGTAAGGACCAGGGTTAGACAGCCATGACATGTCCAACACCTTTGGCATTATCTAAGCCTGCTCCTGAGTGCAGTAAATTGTCATATATGAATTTAGACAGCTCTAAGGCCTCTTCCTTCAGCTGACGTCACAAGTTGAATGGGTTTGGGTGGAAAGAAATACAGATTCAGAGAAGAGGAACATACAATATGAAGCTCAAAGACATGGAGGTACAAGGCCGGAAATTCTGAGTTAGAAAGTATAAAAAATATGTCTATCAGGCACATTGAAATATTAAGAAAATTTAAGAAAATTTTACTTAATGCCTAAATTAGTTAATGTCTAAAGATGTCAGAAAGTTTTGCTTAAACTAACATATATTGCCTGTGTGATCATGGAACACGTAATTCAACATAGTGTAGGTTATTACATCACTTTGACCTTACATGGCCTCCACTTAGAGAAGAGAGAGATTGAACAAGGTCTGATTGATAACTGGGTTTGAGCTTCTAAGTATTTTTGGAACAGTACTCTTAAAGAGTGATAATTTTTGTGATATGTTATTTTAGAAGGCTTGAAATTACCTAAAATGTCTCTGAAAGCTGTTAGCTTTTGACCTTTCACTGTCTTTCAGAGGGATATTTATTCATCTCAGTTGTATTGTTAAAAAAACAAACATTATATATATATAACATGCCAGAGAAGACAATATACGATGCATTTTAACAGTGACAGTGATAATTTTTTGTTGCAGATAATCTTAGAAGTTGTTTTATGCTGTTCTTCAGCACATATAATAACCTAAAGAACAATACTAAGAAAATCTGTAGCTTGGGACAGTGAGACTTGATAAATCAATTAGAAAAAAATAATTTCTATTTCAAAAAGCTGCATACCAAACTGCAATGTAGTCATTCACAGGTTCAGTCTGAAGTAAGGTAAAGTTGATATAAATCCCATGGCCTGGAGGTACAATAATTAACCAAGTACAGTCCTTGGAATTTGGGTATTCATCTGGAAATCCTGGGGAATAAACTGTACCATTCTGAGCAGTTACATTATAGCCACAAGGAGCTGAAAAGAAAACAAATAAAAAAAATTAGTAGTAGAAAACAGTTTTTTATGTTACAAATGGAATATCAAAATGCTACCAAATTCTTAAAGCTCCACAAGACAAGGCAACCTAAGAGTTAAAGACAGCTTCTTCCTCGGTTGGTTGCTTCTCAAAGAAATATTGACATTTCTAAAAATAATTTATGCTGACGTTTTTAGATTTCATTTCTTAAAATCCATCAAAATCTACTGGGAATATTTTTTTTTTTTTATATTTCTTGAAACTTAGTCCGCACACCATTTAAAAAGGGGCACATGTCCATCCAACTGAACTCTAACTGAACTGGAATACAATTCTGGAAAAAAATAGGCTGATTGTTCTTTCATGAGTCCAAAACCATTATGCTTTATTTCTGACAATTTTAGTCATTTTTAATGGTGATCCATTTGCAGATTGTATGCTAATTATCCTTATGACAAGTAAAATGGAGATATAGATACAAATTTGCACACACTTGCTGAATGAATCTGTAGCCAAATCAAAGTTATGAAAAGGTTGACTTTATTCAAGGGTACCAATTATGTGATAATGTGCTCTTTTGATTCTCAGTTTGGAAGAATTGACTGAATATGGATTAAAGCATGTATCCAAGTAGACATATGGCTATTAGTGCAAATTAATGAGTCTCACTCATTAGAGTGAGACCTTAATCTCATTTATGGGCACTCAGTCTTGCTCTAGAACATTTCTCATTAGCTCTTACTATTAAGCTTATGTTATTATTTTCAGGGCTCCTGTGACTCTCCTTCAGATCTTCTTAATTTCTTTTTCAACTTAAGAAGTGATTGAAAATAAAAACAGAAAAAATTGATAAAAGGAAAAAGGAGAATACAGGAAAGGAAAAGGGAAAAAGGAAGAAGGACTGAGAAATTGCGGAAGGATATAATTTTCTTTATGGTTTAAAGCTTCTATACCGTTGTGGTAGAAAGTCATCTGTCTAGTTGATGAGTAGCCCTTTTTGGAGGAGTTCTTTTAATAATCACTGGATTTAAAGGACAGTCTAAGGAGGCTTTAACGGCTTCACTTTCTTCATCCATATCAGTACTAACTTGTATGATGCATTTAGCATATTTTCCATCTGGACACAGTCCTGTGCAATGGGCTATAGGATGATTCTTGAGCAGGAGGTTGGGCAAGATGACCCCCTGTGTGCCTTCCAACCTGACTCAGTCTGTGATTCTGTGATTCTGTGATTCTGTGATTCTGTGATTCTGTGAACAGAACAGCACCTGCTCCTGAACCACGAACCTCTAGAGGCCAACAAAGGAAACCAGCTAAGGAAAATGAAGGGTTGGTTCTATCTCTCTGATTCCTGGTTGCATGTAGAGGCCGAGGGCATCTGACACTATCAGCTCTAGGACTTCTGATGAAAATGTGACTCAAGCCCACTTTTTACAGTTTCCTAATCCCCTATATTCATGCCATGGTCACATTGTCTGGTCTCAGAAATCTACTCTGTTCTCTCCACAGTACTCCATGTTTACAACTAAGACTGCCTTGACAATCATGTTTACTACATGGAAATACACTTCCTGAGACTAATATTAATTTCTAATAAATATAAAGGATTTTTCTGATTCAAGTATATTTTTATATTGAAGTATATTTATATTTAAATATATTTTGAGTTTACTATATTTTGACAGGTTTATTAATGGTGTTAATGATTGTATACATTTTTTATTTTCCCTTCATTATTCTCTAATACTCAAGAAGGAATGCAGATTGATTGTATCTCCGTAAAGACAGTCTAATTCCTCTTCTATGATTGTTAGCCATGAAAGATCAATAAATTGTGTCAGGGAAAAAATGTGTCACAGGTAACAACACTCTAGTAGAATAAGTAATAATTTCTGCTGTTACTAAGCTTTCTCCAAAGATCTTTGAAAATCACAGAAAACATAAAATTAAACAGAAATAACAGGTTACATTTCACACCAGATAAAAACAGCTTCAGTTTGAATAAACAAATCACTCTAAATTAGTGATGTTGTTATGTTACACTTTGAATGATAGGCATGAAGAAACAGATTTTTGGAATGGGTAAGTGTATAATCAAGTCTTCTAACTTGCAAATGCTAACAGTAGACCACATGATTTATAAATGAACGAATGCCATACTATATGTTCTCATGCCCATTCATACCTAATTGCAGACATCACTGTGCATGGAAAGACAGTAAACATTTTTAAAATTCCATCCAAAGATCCGCAAACCTAGTTAGTCTTTTGCTGACAATTACATGAGTTATACCAAGACATCTATGACAAATCACTAGGAAAACTTTATTGCACAGGAGTAAAGTCTTAGAGCATGACTATATGACAAGATTCTACTATGATTATTTGAGCAGAAATTAATATAATTTTCTCCCATATACAGATTCTCAGCCTTCAGAAGTATGTGCAATTTTCTGTGGAAAGTTTTTGATTCGAACTTCTAAGAATATTAGTCATAGCTAGAAAAATTATTTAATTCTCTCACTGATTTCTCTTTCAGATCCACTTTCAAATTACAATAGAGTAACAATTTGTTTTCCCTATAGAAAAAAAACCCCACATTTATATGTCATAATAATAATTTCAACAGTACTAGGTGGAGTTTTCATGTACACCGACTAATTTTCCACAAAGCAAGTAGTGCACTAAGTGAGAGACAGAAAACTCTTCATGCTCAGTCAAAACACAAAGCAACCTGCTGTTTAGTCAGAAATGGTAGCTATAAATGTACACAACTGCACACACAATAGAGTTGCATGCATTCAGGCCTCAGCTGCGTGGAGATGTAGATGACTGTGGGTAGGCTTGGAAGGTAGGATTCACATGCACAGGAACCAGGCCAAATGTACATTGTAAATTACAGAAATGCCTTCTTTGAGTTAGAAAATGAAGATAAAACTACTGAATTAAAACTATCTGGATGAGGGGACAGGGAAAAGTAAGAATGACTTTGTCTTCATGTCAGTAAAAACTAAATATTATTTCACTTCCTGCATGTCATTTCAAACTGAATATATATTATTTACTCTTGTTTCAGCTAAGAAAACAGAAAATGCTGACTAATATCATAAAAATCTGAACTTCTCCTAATATACACCTTTATGTATTTTAGGAAACATGTTTCTCTAGGGAGTAAAAAAAAATAAGAAATTATAGAATGCTGATATGCCCTTTGGTGCTGCATCTATATTGCTACTCAGGAATATGATGAATTATTCTGAGGCGTTTTTACAATTCCAAAGATGTCTTGATTTTGTGTTAGATCACATGAAAACATACTCTCCCAATACCAAACCTGTTTTTAATCATGGTCAAACTAGAGGAAACCTAGGGATGTTCTCACATGTAGAGTGAAAGAGATTTGATCTCTTTTAGGGTAAGAAAACACAACTGGATATAAAGTGATTTTATGTTTTCTATATGATTTAATTGTCATGGAAAATAATCCAACAAATGCATATGATATTTTTAAAGGTATTAGACATAGAATAGTTATCGTGCTTTCCTTTGTTTTAAGACCTCTGCTAACTATAATCAGTATTATGAAGTGTACCATTTTATTACTTTAATCCATTTAACTTTAATTATATTTTCATCAGAAGAGAATCTTTAATCATATTCATATGATCATATTCAAATTTTGCTCACAGTTTTAATGAATACTGGTGCTAATCAGAAACAATGTATGATTGAAAGTGAGAGAGGTATAGAGTTTTTTTTTAGTATTCATAAAACTGTGCAAGACAGCCCTATTCCTAAAAAAACCAAACAGAAAACAAAAACCGAAAAACCAAAAACCAACCAAACAAAAAAACCCAAGCTGATAAATTGCTGTATTTTAAAAACATATATAATAATGTGATGTATAGTAGAAACATCTGGGATACTTAAAATTTCTTTTATCAACTTTTACCCATGCTCCTACTTATCCTGTCTATAAATGTCTATACACTGTATATACATATGTAATATATATATACTATATAGCATATATATACATAGTATACATTTTGTATATAATACGTATAACCATATACAGTATACCATATACTATGTATATAATGTATATATTTATATTACATAGACTATATATACTTAAAATAATCAGAAGTGCCATTTTGTGTTTGTTATGTCTACTAGATGTATCATAGATAGATTGCTGCAAACCTTATTGAAAATTGTTTTCCCATTGAAATATCTTAGTTGAAAAATATACAGATAAAATTAGTATTTTAAAATTATTAAAATAAAATCCTAAACCATTATAAGAATTTTTTAAGATACTCTTTCTTTAGCTGAAAAATTTTCTTCAAGGCTTTATTAGTGAGAAAATAGGGACAATAAGTCACTGCAGGTACATCACCACACAATTGCTCTGAAACTAATAAAAATAAAAATAAGGCTAAGGCATCTCTCCCAATAAAGCTTAATTTAAGATTAGGAAGAAAGGAAGAGGTAGATGATTTTTATAAAAATAAGAGGTGCTGAACTTTGGCTAGGTTTCTAACAAATTCTAAAAACACTGTGTATTAACACTTGACACTTTTATATAATTTTTAATTGATATTTTAAAACTTTACAATATGTTTAACATGAAGAAAAATATTACATATTTGTTTATATTGAACTTTTAGCACTAATAATTTTGTATTTTCTTCCAAAACATTGATAAAGTTGTCTCCATAACCTAAATTTTGAATAAAAGTATCTCCTTGAAATAGTCCTTCACTCTGAGTTTAAGATAATTTCTGGTAGTATCATGAATTGTCATAATCAATACAACTGAAAGATATTAATATGAACAATAAATCACTGCCAAGGAACACGATTCATAAAACATTTATGATTTATGAAAGCGAATAACATTCTGCCGTTATTTGCTTACACTACATATTAGGATAAAGGCACTGTTCTTCAGCAAAAGCTGCACTATGTACATGCACACAAACAAGTAAACAAAAATCAGAAAACACTGTGAGTTCTGAAGCAAAGGTACTTCTAGAAAGTTACCTTCACATCTGGGGAAATGATAGTTCCAATTTCTGTTTATTCCATGTTGACAAGTGAGAACAGGCTGTCCCCTCAAAACATACCCAGGATAGCATTCAAATGATACTGATTGTCCCACACTGTAATCTGAGTTGACTATATATCCATTCAAAAAAGGAGGAGGATCAGGGCAGTTCTGTAACTCATAAGCTGGAAGAGAACAGAAGTACTTCTTATTTCTTCATCAGCTCTCAACACAGGAACCACACATTAATATAAAATCTGCAATACATTCAATAATAGGTAAACACTGGAATGCCAAGCTCCAGTAATTCAGTGATTAACATGTAACAAGAAATAAATCATCCATTGAGACCATACAAAAATATTTTAGTAATGTACAACAAAGTCATTAATTTAGAATTTTATGAAATACAATATTTTCACAATCCATTAGATTTCTAATATATATTAAACTATGCCCTAAAAATCACCTGAACAAAAAAAAATGAAAAGAATTAATGAATGACTTTAACACAACAGAGCACTATAAACATCTAAAAAAATTACAGAAATAGCTATGAAGGGAAAAGGTACTTTTAGATATATCACCATGCAAAAAATTGCTTTAATGATTCATCATATTTCATGTTGGGTTCTGTGTTTTCAAAGACTTCAAAATATTATTCCGTTGGAACACATTTAATTCATAAAAGTCAGTGTGATGAAAATTCAGAAGGAGCTTCAATTAATAACATTTGCTAAGATATAATGTAAGCAGTTCCATATGAATCAAAAAAAACCACTGCTTTATAAAAATGTTATGCAGAATCATTTGCTAACAACTTCACAAAGATAAGATAATAAGTAACTGCCATTTAAGAAATAACGTTAAAGAGATGAGTGCCCTGCTCTCCCTGAACATTCAATTTCCAGTTAAGGAATACTACTGTCAGAAGAAAGTTCAAACAAGAATAGTAATACCAGTGTGCTCTCTATTCACATGTATTGTTAAGTCCAAGCTGTAAAAATACAGCAAGAGAATACGACGAACATATTCTTGAACAAACTATTTTGGGGTTTTTTTTGAAGTTAATCTTTACAATATGAACATGTTCATCCCGTAAGTGTGTATTTGTTATTCTGAAATAGATTATTTAAACAAGCCAGTTCAGCAAGATTAGGCTAAACATATACCTCAGATATGCTTAAATGCTTACTTAAAGTGAAGTTTGTACTTAATTGCTTCACTGAAGTGCAGCTACTGTCAGTAAGTTTTTTAGTCATTGCTAATTACAGTCATGCTATGCAATAAATAGAAGATTTATTTTGAGAAAGCCTTCTTCTCTTCCCTAATTCCTTCAGTGAATCCAGTGTTTTTAACACTAAAAAATTGGAAAAGATTTTGAGGTACTAGAAATACTCTGAAATTCTCTAAAAAATCAGATCCCCCTTCTCTCAAATAACAAATAATTAAGAAAGGAAATTCAAAACCAAAGAACAAAAATTAATTGCTACTGAAAGGAAATACAAAAAAGGTTTATTTTCCCTAAATTGTGGTTCATTAAATCCTGTGCTAAATCTATTAATGGCTCATTAATTTTTAATGTTATTATTACTCCTGCTATCATTTGTATAGTACTAATACAGATAATTTCATTATTATCAACATCTTTATACAAAATAGAGTACTAGAAATATTATTTAAGAGTACAGGACTTATTAAGACTGAAATATCAAACTATATAAAAAAATCTATTTAGCAAATCATATTAAAAATAGAAAAGAAAATTATTCCAGAAGGGCAGGGGATCTCACAGATTTTTTTTTTTTTTAAAGGTGCAGCACTACATTGCCCAACAGTTACAACAGTGTTTTGGAACAATGACAGTAAGTACTGGAATTTTTAAACTTTGATTGTAGAACCTTTTGAGGATATGAATACACATGAAAACCATCCTTCCCTATTGGTTAACTTGTTACAAGACAATATTCATAGATTATGTTTTGAAAGTATTTAACACAGTCTCAGAATTTTTGAAGCTTGTATTAAAATTCAATTTCAGAAAAAAAACTCTCTCTCAGAGATCTACATAAAAAGGTAATACAGGAACAACTCAGGTGAGAGAGGAAATCCTGAGAGATTTGACAGAGGTGTTCCATAGACTAAGGAAGGGATGACTGTATGTATATGTATCACAAGAGATAAATAGGGAAGGTGATGGGATATTGGGGAGTGTTGAAACTTGGCTTGACAAAAATTACATGGAATAAGCGGTGGGTATTGTCCTGGTTTCTGTCAGGGAATAGTTAATTTCTTCTCAGTTTTTTTAATTGTTCTCATGCTCTCCCAGTGAGGTGGTATGCAAAAAATAGATAAACAAAATGGGTGGGACCATAGCTGGGACAGGTGACCTGAACTGATCAAAGGGCTGTTCCACACCGTAGAACATTGTGCCTGGTACATAAACTGGGAGTAGTTACCCAGAAGGGTGGCTGATCTGGGTTCAGGAAGGTGGTTCTGGCATCAGCCAGCAGGTGGTGAGGAAATTGTAGACTGCAATGAGATCTCCCCTCTGTCTCCTCTTCTTCAGGCTGAACAGACCAAGGAACCTCAGAAGCTCCTCATACCCATTCCCCTCAAGGCCCTTCACCATCTTTGTTGCCTTCCTGTGGACTCTCTCTAATAGTTTAATATCTGTCTTATATTGCAGTGACCAGAAGTGAACACAGGACTCAAGGTGCGGCTGCCCCAGAGCAGAGCAGAGCAGAGCGGGACAATCCCCTCCTTTGCCCGGCTGGCGATGCTGTGCCTGATGCCTCCCAGGACACAGCTGGCCCTCCTGGCTGCCAGGGTCACTCATATTCAATTTGCCATTGACCAGGACCCGCAGGTCCCTTTCCATGGCACTGCTTTCCAGCATCTCATTCTCCATTCTGTCCATACACCCAGGGTTGTCCCATCCCAGGTGCAGAATCCAGCACTTTCCTTTGTTGAACTTCATATGGTTGGTGATTGCCCAGTCCTCTAATTTGCGGAGGTCTCTTTGCAGGGCCTCCCTGCCCTGAAGGGAGTCAACATCTCCTCCCAGTTCTTTTTTATCTGCAAACTTGCTCAGTATCCCTTCCAGTCCTGTCTCCAGGTCATTCAAAAAGATGTGGAAGAGCACACACAGGGCCTAAGATGGAGCCCTGTGGCATTCCACTAGTGACAGGTCACCAGTCTGATGTCGCCTCAGTCACTGTCACCCTTTGTGCCCGACCCATGAGCCAGTTGCTCACCCATCACATGATGTGTTTATCCAGCTGTGTTCTGGACATTTTGTTCAGAAGGATCCTGTGAGACACAGTATCAAAAGCTTTGCTGAAATCCAAACAGATTTCATAAACCAGCTTCCCTTGATCCACTAGATGAGTTACCTTGTCATAAACCAGGTTTGATAAGCAGGACTTTCCTCTCGTGAATCTGTGCTGGCTTTGACCAATGACTGCGTTGTCTTTCTGGTGTTTTTTGATACCTTCCAGATTAACCTTCTCCATAATTTTACTGGGCACTGAAGTGAGAGAGACAGGCTTGTAGTTTCTGGGGTCCTCCTTCTTGCCCTTTTTGAAAACTGGGACAATGTTCACCAGCTTCCAGTCAGCTGGGACCTCTCCAGATTCCCAAGACTGCTCAAAAATCAGCGAGAGAGATTTTGCAATGACACCACCCAGCTCTTTGAGGATTCTTGGATGAAGAATCCCATCAGGTCCCATAGATTTGTAGACAGCATCCCTTACAGTCATTTGGATAATAAATGAAAAAACAAAGCCTAGCTTTTAAAATTCTAGTCACTATTTATTCAGAAATGCATATGCTTTTTGCCTGTTGTAAATAAGGCAAACAAAACACATATGGAGTTTCTGGGGATTTGTTCTGGTATTTGTTTTGGTAAGAGTAGAACCTGTGCCTAAAGCAGATCGCCATAAATTTGGAAGTCAGTCAGTTAGGGGTGAAAGCACTTGCATGTGAGCAGAGTACAATTTTTTGTTTTGTTATTTGTTACTTTAAAAAGTAAGGTATAAAACTTTAAGATACTCTACTGGTGTTTTCTGGTATGAATCCTATAGATGACTCATAAATTATTAGTCAGGTAATCCATGTGACTATGATATCATGATCTCCAGGCCACTCAGGAAATATGTTTTATAGTTTTAGTATAAATATGAATTATATTCTTCTTTGTCCTTTTGATATATGCAATAACGTGATTTAACAGAGCAATTCATTACTCAGTAGTCATGACTAACAAATACTGCCAAGAAATTCTGATGTCACACCTTGCAGTAGAAAGCTCTTTTTATGAGTGCCATGCCCAAAGATTTGTTTGGTACTGAGCTTTACAAACTGAGATACCATTTCACTGCACACAAAAACTCTAGTGAGAGCCTGAAATAAAATGTAAAGGAAATCTGAGAAAAAGATTTCATTCCAATGCTGGCAGCAGTCAAATACTTGAATTTTAAAATTATCTCATATAGACATTTGGCATTTCTTTGTGCAGTATATTTTCCGCTGATAAGAAAAGAAGGTAAATCACAAAGGAAATGTAATTGATCCTCTGCTATCTTGTTTTTATGGTTCAAATGTATTTTCCATCTTACATAAACACTAGGGTGACTTACTGGCTTTTCAAGTGCCACATACTTCTGTAACACTTAAACATGGAAATAACTGCTTTACAGAAAAATGGTATAAGCAGAGAACTGAGCATGCAATCACTCAAATGCTAAGAGAACTCACAAATAGCTCACTTAAAACTTCCATTTAGGCTTATTGTACATTCTTCCAGTATCACGGTGTGTATAACTGGAGACTCAGTAAAAAACTCCACTTTTCAAACCAGACTAGCCTACCATGGGTTTTGTCGGAAGGGCCCTTTAAAGTTGATCTAGTTCCAACTTCCCTGCTGTGGGCATGGACATATTTCAGTAGATCAGATTTCTAAAAGTGCCATCTAACCTGACTTATAAGACCTCCAGGGATGGGGCATTCACAACTTTTCTTGTTTCAGTGTCTCACCAGCTTCATCTTATGTTCCTTATGTCCAATCTAAATCTACAGTCTTCTGATTTAAAACTGCTGACCCTTCTTACCAAAGGCCTTGGCAAAAAGTCTCCTCTCTTCCTCTTTCTTAAAAGCCTCTCTTACATACTGAAAGGCCACCATAAGTATTCCCTGAACCTTCTCATTTCCAGGCTGAACCCCAACTCTCTCAGCCTTTCTTCACAGAAGAGGTGCTCCAGCCCACTGTTTATTTCGTAGTTTTCCTCTGGGCACACTTTAACAGGGCCATGCCTCTCTCTTGCTTGAAGCACCAGACTTGAATGCAGCACTCCAGGTGGGGTCTCAAGAGAGTGAAGCAGAGGGAGAGAATCACCTCCCTTGATCTGCTGGCCATGCCTTTTTTTTTATAGAAGCCCAGGATTCAATTTGCTGCAGCCCAGCATAGGACTGGCAATCTGGAACCTCAGTTTATTGCTGTATGCACCAAAGAACATAATCTTTACAGATGCCACGACTCAAGACTAGAATCACAAAACATCACTTAATGAGTTAGAAAATAATTTGCTATAAGGCCCTCAAAAGATTGTATTTTGTTTCCTTTAGCATTCTTGACTTAGGACATCATCTGAAACCATTTTAAAATACAGTAATTTTTCAACAATCCCCTTTTCATTCCATGATTCCTATGACTCAGAAGCACCATCATAATTATCCTTTTTCCAGATAAAGGCCATTGGATTTAACATGTTTAAATCATGTTTTGTATGTGCATGAGTGTTTGTGGAAGAAAGTGAGGGCAATTAGAACTTTTTTCTGTGTATTTTCTGGAACACATTGCTCAAACTCTCAAATATATGAAAGTAAGATTCTTACTTCATATTCAGCTTTATCCTACATTGAAATTCAGAGCAGACAGAAAATACTCCTACAGTTCCAAAAATAGGAACTAGGATTTCCACAGTAAAAATAATACAAATCAAACATTTATTCTGCTTCCCTTAAAGAAGCTCTAGTCCTAAAGGGAAAGCCATGTGGAAAAAAAAGATGTTCCAGAAATATTAAAAGGTGAGGTAACATTTATATGGACAGGAACTAAAACCCACAAATATGTCTTATGAACCATTAGACTAACTGTGTTCTTCTGTGTACTAAATTCTCTTATGAATCTCTCAAAGGCCATAAAAGCTATTTATTTCTTCTGACCTAGCATGACTGGGCTTGCCAATCAAACTTCTGTGACTGTTCTTCTCAGACCTAGTGTACAGAGGTTTTTTAGATCCCAGATACTAAGATTCGACAGATATGAGGGTCTCAGAAACTCAAGATCACCAGTCAAATGAGATACAGGAATGTTCTTCTAAGTATTCGTGGTTGTTTCCTCTCTTGGCTGTTTTACATAGGTGGCAAAGCTGCAACACTCATTACAAGTCAGTCTTTCTCAATGCTTCTGTTTTTTAATTAAACAGTACAACTGTTATTTCAACAGAAGAAAAATGTAAATAAATGTTACTCTTTAAAAAATTAGATACTTTTATAATCCTTTCATTATCTTGAAAAAAAAAAAAAAAAACAAAACACCATAAAATTTATTCTAACGTCTCCCAGTAGTTCAACAGGCAACCACTATAAACTTCCTTCTTGCTACAAGTGAAACAAAAGGTTCCACAACACACAGAAATTCAGTAATCCATCTTTAATATAATGAAATACCCACCATTCCCTATGTATTGCAATTGTAAAGCTGAAGGGAAAAGAGAACAAGAAAATATCAAAGCATAAAACAATAAGGATCTGATCAGCAATGGTACTGAGAGCTGTAATTTCCCTAGGGTTCTGCTAAGGAGACAAAGCTTTTTAATGCATTGAGAAACGCACAGTACCTAAGTGATTTAGGTTATATATTCAAATCCTGTGCTGTGAGAATTCACAGGCTTAAGGACCAGCACTAGCTCCCTACAAGTATGGGTAGAAAATATTTCACAGTTCTCAGTGTGTATGCACTTTTCTTCTTCCTAAGAATAATGTGTTCAGGGTACAATCCCAAGCTATATTAAGATTCAATTTCATAACCATTTTCTGCCTTCAGAAAATCAGTAGAAAAATTGAGAAAAAGCATTATTAATTCCATAATTCACTCTACAATATTCATATTCTTTGCTTTCTCTTGAGATGAGGGTTTATCAAAAACTTATCCTTCATAAAATTCTAAGATCTCTAGAAAGCTTCATTTTTTTTATTGCATGCAAGCTTGATTGAATAAGCATACCCATCACCCATCTCCCTTCATTTTAGATTGGTATCTACAAAAAAGGTATTTACTTGGCAAAAAAAGTCTGTTGCCTTAGTGTCCCTACCTATTGTATTCTGGTCAGCAGAAAAGGCAATTATTTTCACTTTAAAAAATTGGTCCTTGAACTCAACTGTGTTTAGTACCATACAGTAAAAAACACTAATTTAATCTTAAATCCCTTTTAATGTAAATTTAAATACAACAGATCAGGTTAGAATTAAGCTATGTAAGTTTGTAGGCACTCCTAATATGCAACACATTCACTAAGACAACTAGTATGGATTTGGCAAATGTAACTGTAACTATGGATTCTTCTTGCCTACTCCTCTTTTTTTTTAAGAGTAAATTAAATTAATTTCACTATTAGAAAAGCAATGTTTTTTTATTTATAAAGCTTTTTTTCCCCAATCACAGTACATCCTAAAATTAGACCAATTTTTAGTCTGAAAAAAACCATCTGCTTAAATGTATAAAGATGTCAGGAACTGCTTTGCTTTGCAATTTGCTTTGCAAATTCATTTCTAGAAATGACAAAAGTGGACAACTTAACTGTGTGAGCATCAATTGGACTAAAAATAAATTTTTGCTTTCCATATATGACATGATTCCTTTTGCCCATAAGAAGATTTTGAATGTGACACCCATACCAAGCTCTCATATTTTATTTCCCTCCCACATTTTTATCCCATGAATAGCAGTTATGGAAGACACTGCACACTAAATTGAGTTGTGACAAAGAATATTCTGACTGGGTAGCCAGCAAGTCAAACTGAATTGGTATTTATGGAGTAATGCTGCATCTTTCTTCCCAGTAGGGACTTTATTTCAGAACTGTGAAATTTGACTGAAATTGGCCAATGGTTTCAAAATTGCATAACAAAGGTGTATTCAGTAGTGTTTGAGCCAGACAACAAAACAATGCTGAGTTCCATCAACAACAAATCAGGCTAAGGCTTGTATGGCATTTGATTTACTGAAAGGAAAACAACACTTCTAATAGGGAAGAATGGAGAAGGAAAAGAGAAACATTGAGTAGTGAAGAATTATTTTTTACATTGAGTTTCAGCAATTGCAGATAGTCTAAGAGGAAGAGAGAGTAATTGAGAAATATAATATCAAAAAGAGTAGGAAAATCCAGAGACAATCCATAAGAAAAGATAACTAAATATCAAGGGCAACAGATGTGGAACGGGAAAAGAAAAGTCAGCTATCAAAACCAACATATGTGTTCTATGATCAAAAATAAAGCAGACAATAAAATTGCTCAATCGTAAACCACTAGCAATTTCTTTCAGAGTGCAAGAGAAGAACAAGGAATACACTGAAACATAATAATTTATGTAGTTCGTAGACTTTATGAAGTTTGTAGATTATGGATATCTAATTGAGTGTACAATTTCCTATATATTCTAAATGATGTTGAGCAAGTTATTTTGGCTGAATGAAGCTATAATATATTGTGATCAGAGAATTGCTAGATCTTCACAGCAGAAATGGCTAGTGCAATCTGTGATCTCAGAGGCAACAGAGAGAGTTTCGGCTTTGTAAAGAAAAATAAACACATGCAAGACAATTAATTTTTAAAGAAGAAAAGTCCCATATCTGTACAATGAAGAAAAGGAAGTAGAAAACAGAATATAAATCAACAATAAATTCAATACAGTGAGCTGAGCTGGTAGATCCTAATCACTTAAAAATTGAACACGACAGTGTTACAACTTTCCACATTAGAAAAAAAAATCAATAAATCATAAGTACCTTTGAGAATAATTCATTTTTTCCTGCACTTCATTTTTTATTGAAGTGAATTATGTTGTGGGGCATTTTTTTAATGTTTTAAACCCATAAATTTTTTAACATACATACATAAATGCATACACACACACATATATATTTACATACACTAAAATACTGTCTCTTTATAGGTAAAGAGTAATACTTTAAAATGACCTGAATGAGTTGTCTTTACAGAATAAATTACTTTGCTTCTCACTCATGGGAAACATAAAACTGGATGAATGTGTATGCATTTGGTAATGCAAATATACCCATAACTACACTTTTTGTGAAACGAGATAAATATTAGTTATATTTTTTATTTGAAATTAGAGTAACTCAAATATCAGTTAAAATAACTGTATCTCTTTCTTGGTTCTGATTTTTCTATTCTACTATTATAACTATTAGACTATTAACTTAGCTATGAAATGTCCTATCAAATTATTACTATTGTTGAGAACTTACTATTTTTTCTGGGTTTTTTCTATAAGTACTTGGAAAATACTACTACAGGTTTCGGAATTTCAAAGAATAATACCTTTTTGATATTTTCTTTTATTTTGGGAATATTACTAATAAAATCTTCCTCACTTAAAAAATATTTTATTATAAGGTCCATGTAATGAAAAAATGTAATAGTTCATAATACATTGTTCTGGTTTTAAGTGAATTGCTCTTCCTATATTTACAAAATAGGATAAAATTTTACACTTTCATTGAGGTAGTCATGATCATATATTTGTTGGACAGCTGACAAGTTGCAAGTGGGAGAAGTAGAAAGCATGCAACTTATCTAAAAAGTAACTGATTTTAACAAGAGATGGTTAGAATGAATGAAAAACAGCAGTTCCTATTGTATCACGCCTTCTTCATCACATTCCGATTTATTTCTGAGCAGATCAATTAGTCCTACTGGACAAAGTAAGAAAGGGAAGAAGAAAAGAGTAATAAAAATATGCACTTGTTGAGTAAGCTACAACATTACCTCTAGAAGAACATGTTACACAGTCTACAAACAATGTAAGATTTAACTACTAGTTTCAGGACAAAAAATGCTGTTAGTCAGGAAGAGCTTTTTACAGCAAGGAAAAACACACTAATTAGAACCAGAACAAAGAGTACTGGAGAATATATTGAAAATATATCACATGACTTTGTATTTTACTTTTTTGTCATTTCTGTAACTTGCTAATCACAATTATTTTTGACTGCTCAGAGGGGAACTAACACTAGGTGGGTATGATGTGAGTATTCCATACTTGTAAGACTATGTGACAGAACAAAATTCTACAGACAACAGAGAGTCATGACTTTTCTGTGGGCATGGTTTATTAGCCTAATTCAGGTGTTCAGAATCTTCCTCTCTGTCCATTGACTCCATAGATATGATCTAGCTATAAACATATACATATGTGTGTATGCAAATAAGTTGCTGTGCTGGGCCTGGAAATTATAGAGTTCGCTGTCTTCATAGCAGCTTGTACGGTGCTGTGTCAGGTTTGTGGCCAAAATAATACTGCTAACACAGTTTTCTGGCTTTTGCTGAACAACATCAAGACCATCTCTATTTCCCACTATGCTCTCCCAGTAAATAAATTGGGAATGTACAATAGGTTGGGTCAGGACACAGCCAGGCAGATGACCTGAACTAACAAGACCATACCACGTAAAATTGTGCTCACCAACAAAAGGGAAAAGTGGGGTACTAGGGACATTAGCTATCTTTGGCTGCACATCAATATACCTGTGGGAGGTGGTGAGTAGTTGCCTTTGAATCACTTTTGTTTTCTTTCTCTCTTCTTCACCTTATCCTTCACTTATTAAACAATGTTTTTTATCTTGGTCCCCAAGCTTTCTTGCTTTTAGTATTCCTTTCCTCTTCCCCCATCCCACTGGGGTGGGCAGGAGGTGAGTGAGTAGTTGTGTGGTGTTTAACTGCCCACTGGTTTTAAACCACATATAACCAAGTTACCCAAATTAAGATCCTAGAATAAGGTGACATGAATTCCCTCACAGATATCTGTGAATTAAACCAGCCATTCGATTTTGTTAAACTGTTCAGATCCTGCAATGGGGCTCAACAGTTGACAGCAAGACTATTTTAATAGTTCAAAAATATTCACAAACTAATGAAGTTTTATTGTCACTAATGGGGAAAAAAACAAACAAACAATGAAGATGAAGAAAAAAAGCCAACGTAAGAGACCAAGAAAAGTTCACATTTTTAAACAGTGATTATATGTGTTTGAAAATGGATATAGAATGTGTTATCTGGCATTCTTTCATTTCTGGGTAATTTTCACAGAAGTCTAGACTGCAAATACATAACATAGGAATTATAAAACTTCTCATCTGAATATTTAAAATAACTTTTACCATTGCATTAAACAAAACAAGATTATATAAATGGTAAAACAATGCAGTGAATATTAGTAGTATGGTTTGGTAACAGTACAACTTAATGGGATGGAAAGGGTTATCAGCTACGTGACTTTTGGCAAATAACGTCACCTTGTTTTCAGGCTTTTACATCAATAGAACAAAGATTCCAGTTCAACACAATTTCAATTTTAAAAATTCCAACTTATTTATTCAACAATCCACAGATTTTAAAATGGTGTATAGTATATGCCAAACATATCTTCTAAAATAATAATAAAAAACAATTAAAATTTTATTTTTCCTTTCTAACCATAAAGATCATTGTGCTAGTTTGTACTTACCTTGGTATGTCAACTTAAATCCTTGCCTGTTTTCTGAGTGATCACTATAAAAATGGACAAGTGTTTCATGAGTAGTACTTAGCAAGGGTGATGGGAGTTCCGTTCCACTAAACTGGCCGATCATAGAACTGGTGTGGTGAGGCCCATTCTGAATTTCAAGGAAATCATGATTTGCTTCAGTAGAGAAATTAAGAAACTGAATGTGTGCACCTGCAGCATTGAGAAAGAAAGAAAAATTTTATAACTCATGTTGCTTAATACTACAGCATGTAAATTAAAAAAATACATAATAGTTGTTACAGGCACTATATTTACATTTTAGTCACTATTCAAAATGGGATGGTTAAGTTAAAGAAGTAGCTGCAAAGTATTACAAGACTTGTAGTTTCTAATTTTTTTGCTTACCAATAAATATCATAATCACATATGAAGGGACAAATGAAAGTAAACCATAAAGTCACAAAGTCAACACCAGGGATTTTTCACATTCCTAAACCAGAAAGAGAAAGACTCAAGGGAGGGGCAACTCATAAATCCTGCTGTGCCATGGCATGGCTGGGACTCTGCCATCCCAAGTGCATCCCTGTAGCTGGGCCAAGGCCTCTCACAGAGGCTCAGGATCAGCTCAGCACCCAGGAAGGTTACTAACAGAGCAACATTTCAGAGGCAGAAGTTCACCTATCTAGTTCCAGCTATCTACTCTACCTTGTTTGTCCTGCCCCATGTCACCTATATTTGTCTCCTTTTCCCTCTAACTTGGGCCAATGTGTCTTTGGAGCCATTTTACCCTGTATGCAGCCCTATAAGATACACTGAACTCCAGACTGGAGACAGGGGCTTACTCCAGAGAATTTACCACAAACCCTCTCTGGGAATCAAGGCCTTCCAGCATTCAAAAAATGCTGAACAGTTGGAATTATAATCTCATGGGAAGAGCTGTTTTGAAGCTCTGGCACTACTTCATGTGGACTAAGGACTTGAAATCCAGTCTTAAACTATGCATATGTATCATATCAAAAGTGAGGGATGAATCCCTGATTTGGAAGCCTAGTACCAAGTAACTTGCAACTGCACTTTTTGGGCCTAACTTTTCTCTAGTAGACTGTGAAGAACCACCTCTAATAGAATAAAACAGAATTACTGAATGAGCCAACAAAGCAGTGTGAAAAATTCAATGCCTTAACTCTGCTTGACATTCTTACTTAGCAGTAGAGACATATTCTTCATTCCAGGAGAGACCATTATAGACTAATTACCACGGTAATAGATTACCAGGGTAATTCACTCAGTCTTGTTTATAGCTGATTTCTTCTCCTGTGTGGTTTAAGATTGAATCAATTGTATAAAAAAGAATTTTTTTTTTTCTACAAGAGGAATTAAATAAGCTACCAAATAAACTGGGTTTTATAGAACACTTATAAAAATATGGGCTATTTAGTTCTAGTACCTTCTCTGACCGATGAAAAGTGGGAGGTATGAAAACAAGTATTTTGGCTGCTGAATAAGAACACTTAATCCAATGCTATCAATAGAGAGGTACACAGTAAACATATCAGAGTTGTAATATCAGCTATCTCTGTATGATGTCTGATATGGTTAGTCTGACTTGAGTGAAGTCACTAATTTTACAATACTCTCAGGATGTGAGATGGGGTAGGACACCATCTTGACTTCAGTGTCAGTGGTTAGTGATTCCCAACAGAGACTGGATGTCAGCACCATAGAAATGATAAAGAATTGAGCAGCCACTTAATTTTATACCTGAATTGTGAAAGTGACAAGCAGGTAATCAAATCTGGCATATTTATATAGAGCCCAAATCACTGTTTAGGTATTTAAATAAAATGAAATAGTCTCATGAGCCATGGAGTACCTTTAAAACTGAATCATTCTAATTTAATTCCTGAGAAGGAATTTCTATGTTCATTTGTATATATTCAGTATAGAAAGGCTTTGTGTTTCAAAAGTCAAAATGTAGGTTTAAAGGCAATTTAAAAAAAATAATAAACTACCTAAAGTAGTTTCAAATGTGCTAATTTCAATTAGAGAACACAGTGTATGTGTCCCCTGAAGCCTTAAGTCCAAGTTTATACAATTTCCAAATGTCAATTTTATATGTCAAAGAAAAATTCTTCTACAATAAACAATTTCTTACATAAAATTACATGCAATAAAACTGATAGCTACAGGAAATATATCATTATCTGGTCAAACTATATTACTTCCTGCTCTAATCTCAACAGCACTTCCTCTCTCACTTGAACGTACTCTGAATAATGAAAATTCCAAGCTGAGCTAATTGTTTTTAGAAATGTTAATTAATTAACTGCTACCCAAGTTAATTTCAAAATCACAACAACTCACTTGAAAAAATATGTATTTTTTATTTTAAAATATTTGGATTTTAGTAGTGTCTTCTTGTACATGAATGATATATTTTCATGTAATGAAGAGAGCGCTACATTTTGGGACACATTTAGCTCCCACAATTTTATTGTTAGACTTTGTTTAAGCACACAGTTGTTTTGATACAATAGAATGCAAGTATACAAACAGCTTTTCAGTAGACAAACTTATACTTTTAATTAAAATAATATCCAAGATGTTTCAGTAGGAGTACATTGTGAAAGATCACATCAATTACAATTTTTAAACCTCATACAAAGATATTATATGTGGATTATTGAACAAATACTTGGGGAAAAATATTGCTGTAGGAACTTGATGGTAAAAATTGTCCTTTGTAGTATTTTTGAAGGCAATGATAGATCAGTGCTATGAACACTTTGTATCTGTTAAAACCCTTACTAAATAAAACTATTATCTTTTCTATTTATAGAATTACCACCACCAGAGACTTTCAGAAAAGTGAGAGAAATAACAGGCTACAAGATGCTCTTGTGCAATTAATTCATGAAATGTTTTCTTCATGGAGAAGTTTAAAGAAAAAGAGCAACTCTGAGAAATATGAAGAACTGTTTTTCAAAGGCAGTATTGTAATAACCCGAGCAGGATGACATTGCTTATCATTTATGTTTCCTTCAAATGCAGCTGGAGAATGTCAAAACTGGTAAAGGATGTTCTGTCTGTGGTTCTCCCACATCTATAAGGACATCTGAAGCTACTAAGGCTATCCATAACTATGATGATTCAGTTTTACCAGGTGTTCACTGATAAAGGACACTATTCTAAACAGCAGCAAAGTATTTCTACAGATTAACTTAGTAAAATACTATGAAAGTACTACATCTCACTAGAAAAATCCCTCTTATGAATGCAAATGGAAGACATGAAAAATAAACTAATTTCCTCAGATAAGAATAGGGAATTTTGTAACAAGTTTTTAATATTAATTTTCCTATTGAGCATTGGCACTGAATTTACAGTATGGGACATGAAGTTTCACAGCAAGAAAACTTATTCCTCTTTCAGTTCTGATAATGATAGAAGACTGTGTTTTATACATGAACTTAGAGATCCCTTATTATCTATGATTACCTTTTCAATATAGTTATTATTTATTTGTGAAGATATTTTCTTATTTATGACAATAGTTTGAATGTAAACCTAGAAAGATTCTAAGTTGGCAACTGTAATCTAGGATTTGGAACAGTTTGAGAATGCTTTTAACCAAATTCATAGTTCTATAAGTGAGGCTTTGTCTATTTTTATAGAACACAAATTACTGTTAAAAGGTCACTTGGAGAACAAAAGACCATTATTTAATTTAGAAGTCACATTATTTATTTCCTCTGATATATCTTCATGCCACAGATTTCACTTTCTTTGAAATGAGTTTCTGAGACAGGGTGAGTTGCTTTGGCAAAGACACATTTTAAAATTGCCAACCATTTTCATTTCAAAGATAGCAAATAATTATGTAAGGGTTCACAATACATCCACTGGATAAAATCTATTTCATATTGGAAACCATAATACTCATATATATATTTAAATCTGATTATTAAAAATAATTGCTTTTCCAGTATAAGTTTACTTACCATATCCAATAGGCAATAAAATTTTCCATGTACAATCTAAGTTACTAGGGTAATTTCCAGGAAAACCTGGGCTCAGGATCACACCAGCCATGTTTGTCAGTGTTCCACCACATTTAGCTATTAAATACAAAAAGAAAATCACTGTATCTTTTATTAATATTATTTCTTAGTATTTGACATATGTTTAATTCAAAATGGATTTTCCGTTTTATTCCCATGACCCAAAAGCATTTAAATTTATCCCAGTCAAAAAATTCCTCATGAAGGAGGAAAAAAAAAGGATTTGATTCAGAGCAAAATCTTTGCTTAAGGTGATATGTTCCCTGTAATATAACTACAAATGTGTGATTGTACATACAGACCAGGCAACCCACTGCCTCAGCTTGGCAATTACTGTTAAAAATGTCTGGTGCTATGTTGAGATAGGTTTCACAATCACAGGAACAAATCTGGAATTAAACTGAATTAAGATCCCAAATCATGATGCAGCAACAGATCCATTACTCAATATAACCAAAACTACACTTGAATTTAAAAACAAACAAGCAAAAAAAAAACCCCATCACAGTTTTTTGCTGTAATTCAGAAAGAGGATAGACTTGCTGCATAACAGAAGTATTCTTTGCTTTCAATAGGTATGCTTCTATTCAGCAAATTCATGTGTATGGAAATTGAAAACCCATTTTCATCATTTAGGATGACATTAAGCTAAGCTATAAATATGTGAAGCAACCTGCAAAAAAGTAGCTGAGTATGCTAGGACAGTAATATGAAGTAAGAATAACTTCAAGAAATCAAATTAGAATATTTTAATTTATATTTTTTGAGGAAATTTTGTTTTTTGAGGGAATTTATGTTTTTTGAGGAATCATTACTTTAAGGCCTGTGAGTCTGCATGCCAGGCATTACATTGGTACATGATCTGATAGCACAATTGTGATACTGTGTTACTGTTTATTGTAATAATTGTACTGATTTTGCCTTGCATTCTATAGAAATCAACATTTTAAGTGTTAGAGTTGAGAGAAGAGGGAGAATCTTATTTTAAAGGTTTGTTTGTTCTCTTAGGGGTATTTTAGCTCCCAGGATAGCATAATTCAATGAGTTCAATGCTTGCAAAAAGGAGCTATATTTAGTATGCAAGGTGAAACATATGGGTGAAACAAAAAGAAAAGAAACAACAAAAGTGCCCAAAGCCCAAAACACCCCTCCTTGAAGGAAATGCACTGCTGTCATATCAATCAGAAGTGACTGCTTCTGTAGAAGTTGACAATACAAAATAATGTATGGGCTCAACTTGACAAGGAATCTTTAAAGCCATTTCACATTAGTGTTGTTCAATATCATCCCAATATTTTGAATTCCTCTTAGATATGAAACTAATAGGAACAGCTTTTGCTGATTGAATATTAAAATTAAAAGCATTGACTGAATAATGTATTTCAGAACTAAAGTGACAGAACATTATGAGGGAACTGTGCTTCTCACCCCTCAATTCCTGTTTTTTCTTGAAAAAAGCATAACAAAATACAGCAGAATCTTGACTCTCCTAAATTTTGTCTAATCAAGAAACAATACTGCAGAATATTATTTTCTACACACAGAAAACTCAGATCTGTTTGGCTAAGGTCTAAATGTACTTAAAAGGAAAATGCTTTTTAGCTTTACTTTTAACTCAGCATCATCTAACATCTTTCTCAGATGAAAAGAGCCAGCCTTTTCTGGATCCCTAAAAGTCCTTTTCATTCCACCACCCCTGAAGGCTTGGCTTCAGAGCTGCTCTTCACTGCCTGCTTCTTTAGGAAATCTCCTAGGTGCCCTGCATGACCTGCCTGGGTCCTAGGTTTTCCAAGCTGAGCACACTGCAAAAGGAATCTGTTAATGTCTTCTCCTTTATGAAGAAGATTCAGCCTGCTTCAAACCAGAGTATTCAGGACAAGCTAAACAATGGTTAACATATGGGTTTTCTCCTTTGCCCACTCTCACAGTATTTTTTTTAAATGTCATTTAACTATATATAGACAAACTTTTTTTTTTCCCATATTTCGTAGATACAAATGGAAACTGAAAAAAGTTTTGAATGAAGCAGAATTAAGTTGAGGAACATTAGACATGACAAGGTCAGGAGTTTCTTGTGACTGATGGTCAGAACACTGAAAACAAGTTTCCATACCAATGCAGAGAGGAGATGGATAGTTCCAGCGTCGAACTGTTCCTGGCATACAAGAAATATGAGAACGGCCCTGTTTGGAAAGGGCAAAATATCAGATTACAGATACTCATTTATGGGACTTTTCTGAAAAACAGAGCTACAGAGGACCTCCTGGATAATCTAATTGGTGTCTTTTCTTATATCAGCCAACTACATAATTACTTGAATGAAACTCTATTTTCAAATAGTTCAGGTTTTATGTTCTTATTTTTCTATTGGATAAATGTTCTGAAACACCTTTCCTCTGGTAACTTGAAAACTTCTTAAAAGTATGGTTATAAGACAGAAGCAGTTAACTGTGTGCATTCATATGGTCTAATTAGTTCACTGCCTGTTTCAATTCCAGTGTATTCCATCCACAGCACAAGCATGGTGGTTGATTTTTAGGCTGCAATCCGGAGTAAATCAACCATTGCTCTGTGTGAGCAGTACAGACACAGAGAGGAATTAGTTCCACGTCTATTTGCTACAGATGTTCAATGTGGACCATGCCAAGACTGTCATCAACAAACTGCAGCAGGCCTTGACCTCTCACATGGCCTCACAATATGACCCACTGCATACATGCAACATCTTGGCACACGGATGTAAGAATACAAGTGCCTCTTTATTTAGTCGTCGTGTACAATTTACTCTGCCTATTTTTAAGAAAAATCATAAGAACCAAGCAGACTCATGTGATGGCAGGAAGTAAAACAAGACATGGCTATAACTTGCAAAGTCTAATCCCACATACTTCAGGGTGACTGCCTAGGACCAAAATGCTCTCATCTTCATTTTTCCTAGGAACAGTTCAAACTGAAAACTTAACAGTAGCACAAAGTCTTTTTTTGTCAATTCTGTCCTTTGAAGTACTCAGGTTTTGTATTCTGCTGCTGAAATGCAAAAGCTGAATAAACTGGTAAGAGTGAGAGCAACTGATATAAAGATTGAGACAAAGGACTGAGAACAAGGTTTATTTTCTGTTTTAATCATTTGGATATACAAACTGGCGCAAGTCACTTAACATCCCTAGTTTATTTTATCAAGTGTATTAGGAGTCTAAAATTTAGTAAGGAAGCACATCTTATCAATATAATATGAAGATTTATTTAAATATTTTTCATAGCAATCATAATCTCATAAAAAAAAGAAAAAGAATGAATAGGTAAATTTCAATAAAAGAAAATCCATTTGATGACATTTCTTCCACATCATTTGGAATGTTTACACACTACCTTGAATAAAGTTCATATAGAATTGCATGCAATAAAACTACTTTATTTAATCATTTAGTTAAGTATATTTAGGCAATCATCGTCTGAAAGCCAAACTGAAATACATCCAGAAAATTACTTGGAAGAAAAAAAAAGATCAGATAAATTAGACTTTTTCTTCTAAAAACACTACAAATTGATAATTCAATAAAAATATTTTCCTTAAAAGCAACCTTTTTAAAGGAAAAAAATGTGCATGAACCTACTGTGTCATCTTAGTTACTTGCAAAATGGATGAGGTTTTGAATAATTTAATTAACACAATCTTCCCTGTTTTACTCCCTCTTTCTAGTCTTCCATGATTGCATTGTTTTATTTTATTCTCTTTTTCTAGTTTTCTGTGATTGCATGTCTCTGATGTGAGTCAAGGGGGAAGCCGTAATTTAACTACCACAGTTAGAACAAACGTAAAATAGCCCATAAAAGATCTTTTGAAAAATAAAATTAAATGATTCCTCTAGCTTCAAGCCTCTTTCCAACAAGAGCACACTCTGATTTCAGTCTTTTAAAGTTCCCTCCTGTGGGGAGACACTTAATCCTACAGCTAGCAATTACTTTTCTTATGCATCTCCAGGTAGTAGTTTGAGCTCTATGACTTTTCTGGTAAGTCTCAATTATAAACTAATCCACACCTGATTGTTATTGCTAGCTGTGAATATGTTCTCTAAAGACTGAGGATAAATTCACAGCTAGAGTGAAAAAAAAAAAAAAGATTCTGAAAAGTTATGCTGGTCTATATTTGTTGAATAGCAAGCATACTGTGCCTCATAGAACCTTATTTTCCTTATTATTTCCTTTTAATTTGGACCCATTTTTACTTGTCCTGTCTGAGTAACGTGCTGTATATATAGATATGTATGCACTTTCTTACAGAAGAGTCCATACAGCATAGCAATTCTCATCAATATTTTGAAAAGGTTCAAACCCTTTTCTATTGAATTTGGATATTGAAGGTCTTTTGTTTTACACTTTGAACAAACTCATGAAACTAGTTTTTATGTATGTCAGCTTCCACAGCTAGTATTAGATTTTTAGATGTATGGAAAAAGAGGTTTATGGTTGGAATATACACAGTTAAGGAACAATATGTTGTGAAATTATAAGAAATTATTTAATGATAGAATCCCTGTAATTATATAAAAAAGGTGCAATTAGTCATATTAAAGGGCTACAGATAAGACCTGCATATAGACAAAAGACATTATATGGTTTTGTGATAGTGATATACACAGTGCATTGAAATTTAGCTTTAATACAGATGAGATTTTTTTGTGTGCGCAGATCTCTTCTTCACAAATGCATCATTATGTTACACTAATACTGTATTTATGAACTCACACTTCTGATTGTTTTGTAAGTAAGAGCAGATCCAAAACATCAAGCCAGGGCTAATACTGTGGATCTTCAAAAGGTTTCCTGTACTTATTCCAACCTCTTCTGAAGTAATCAAATTCTACTGTTATCACTCCACGTCAATATTTCACCAGTTCTATTTTAAGTGCGGACAGAATATTTGATGATGCTTGAACATGTATCCATTTCTAATCCATGTAATTAAAGACAGAACAATGATGCCCTTTTTTTCCATATGCAAAATTTAGATGTTTCCTAGGTGAAAAAGGTAGGGATAAGAGAGTCTGCAATATGATGGGCAATACAAGTAGAGGTCACCCCACTAAATCTAAGCAGTTCGAAGTTAAATACCTGTGTTAACCTCTTGATATCAGTGAAGAAGGACAATACTTTAAAGTTCCTATTCTAACAGAAAATCTTAGAATTAATACACTTGGAAGTGTATGGCTGTTTAGTATCACAATGGAAGTCTAAACAGCTGATTGAGATTAGATGGCTGGTTTTTAGTTTAAATAAATTGGATTACACATTATTCCAACTCCATAGGAAACCATTAGTACAGGGTTAGCTTTTCACTTTTTTTCTATCAGATAACTGCTATAAGCTTAGCCAGAAATCAGATGTTTGCATGTATATATTTCAGTCACAACAGCTCAGAAGCAGTGACCTGGATCACAGCAACGAGGCACTAAACAAACACCTCTTGGCAAGTATATGAACAGCAATTATATAACAACCCTTCCAGCAGATCTTGATCCTTTCACCATAAAGTGGAACTGAATAAAAATATATAAAGAATTGCACATAACTTTTCTACAAATATTCAAAATAAGAATCTTTCTCAAAAAAAACCAAAAAAAAAAAGAGATTAATTTTTATTTAATCCAACAACTCTTAAAATACAATTATATTTATTGTTGTGTAACCAAGTTTATTACAGGCTGACTTCCAGATAGATTCTGCATTGAAATAGACTGTCCTGAGTCTATCGATGAATAATGCTAAATTTATCTTAATGCAGACAAAAAAGCCCTAAAAGAACATATAAGCTACATCTATACTAGGGGAAGTGTATGGGCTTGTTTTCTAGCCTTGAGTGCAAATGCACAATGTTTTGTATATCTGTCTCCTCAACTTTTATCTTCTGAATTCATCTCCAAAAAAAATGCCATGATGCAAACTGCCTGTCTCTGGCTTGTGATAATTACCAAACTGTTATATTTCAGCTAGGCCAAAAGCATGCCAGCACTCCATTCCAACAAATAAACAGTGCTGAAGACAAAATTTCAGTTCCCATATCTTTGCCTCAGCTATAGCAATACAGGTATAGCCACATAATACGTCCTTTCACCATTTACTTAGTTTAATGCTACTTTGAAACAGAAAACTGTTAATGGCTCAACAGCAGTCTTTAAATGAAAGTCTGAAACTATTTTGGAGCCAAGTTTTAATGACAGATAGTCCTTCTGAAGGGACCATGTCATAAAAATGTTATCAAATCTCTCATTTTCTTACTGGCATGCTACGTACAAAGGATACTGTGAGGGAACGATGAAATAGAGAAAATAAAGTTTAAAACACCAAAAGTTAAAGGATTTATACCATTAGGCATTTTCAAAATAACATTAATTTTGAAAGAAAAAAATTTAAGTAGTTCATATATGTACAATCAGCTGGCTTTTAAGCAACCCTCAAACTGTTAAATAAGCAATGAGTTCTCAGGATGGATAGAGAATAGGCTTTGTTGTGCTCAAGTCTTGAATCTTTTCTAATTAACAGGATACTAGTATAACAAAATCTTTTTTGCTATGGATATGGAATGCTCCCGATGCAGGTTGTTTCAAGTCATGTAACACAAGTAAAGAGAATGAATTAGTTCAATGCTTGACCTATACCTGCTGTACATGACTGAAAAGGTATGCATATTCCTGGTTACCCAGAGAAACGTTTCATGTGCAGGTGTTCCTACAGCCAGCCTAGAGGTAAGATGCTTAGTCTGAATCCTGGCAGAATTTTACTGGTAAGGAATATGGAGACCAAAGAAATATCCTATATATGCTGAGAGAACACTGAACTGGCAGTCCTCAGATAGGCAACTTTATCCTTGTAAGAAGAAGTTGTTAAGCTTTGCTTTCTCCAATATGGGTTTTACACAGTCTTGAGTCTTACACTTATTACCAACCAAAAGATCCTGAACCCAGGTGTTCTCAGTGTATTTTACCAGTGGTGGATTATATATAAACGAATTAGAGAAACTGGTGAGGAAAGGAAAAAAGTTTTTAGTTTTAGATTTAACAGTGTGCTGAAACATTTACAAAGGGCAGCTCAATCATATGTCTACCATGGGAAACTAAACCAGTGTGTGAATATCCCCAATCAGTGAACTAATTTCTAATACCCTTCTCTGAAAAGATTTTTAATAGCAGATTTAGTATGAATAAAATTTGCTTTAGAAACAATTCTACAATTCCTGAGCAGAATATAAAATCCCACAATGTATTTCTACATTAAAATTTCACCTAGATAAATCAATCCCCCAAGAGGAAAAACACAGTACTCTACAGGATAGCACTGTAACAATTTCCTAGAGAAAACTTTTTATCCATGTTATTTCAATGTGTATTTTGATGGCCTTTACTGCGCAATGGTATGTTGATCTAAGACAAGATTTGCCAGCCCAGATTCACTGAGGGCCAGAAATGCCACACATCTGTAGCTTTATAATTTGGGAGCACTCACATAGGCTCTACTTAAATCTTCTCTATGCACACACTACAGACTCTTCATTAGAATATGTTTTGGGTAGGTCTCTAGGCATTTTATTGCAATTATTCCACAGTGCATTATTCAAAGAAAAAGAGAAAGAAAGAAATACCTGTAATGTATATCCTGGCTCACACTGAAATGACAAAACATCATTCACCATATATCTATCTCCTGATTTGATCCCATTGCTAGGAATTACTGGTTCTGGACAGGCAGCAAGGCCTACAGCTGGAAAAAGTAAAGACAAATATTGAAAAAACATAGATACGCAGGTCTTCATCGATATTCTGTGCCTTAATGAATTCTTTCCACGGAATTATGGGTTTTTAAGAAAAAATTAATTAAAAATTCATTTCAACAATAAACTGAAATTTTGTTTAAAACACAGAAGTTTTCAGAACTGTTCTACAGCATACGAGTGGTATGGCTGAAGCACAAAGAGTATACACTGTGACTGTACCAGTTACTAGGTCACATTGCTATGACACACTATACAGTTTTATAGTCTCCAAAACAGCATTGTGATTTTAGTTTGTTAAAAAGCCTGGATTTTATTTGTTTGCTTGTTTTTTGTTAGGGTTTTTTAACAATTTCTTATCCTTGTGAAGGCAGTGGAGGGGGAAAGAGGGAATACACTTTATGCATATTCTCTCTTTTCAACAATAAACAAGCAGAATATTTTGGTGGTCCCTTATTTTTAGGCAACTCCACAGGCTATAAGGAAGTTTAGACATTGAAATTTAGTACTCTTAACCCAAAACTAAATCTTTGCATAGGTGTGACTGGATAGTCTGTTCTTAATTGTTTTTAAGCCAGATGTGAGAAAACAAAAGATTAGTTTCACAAAGATTCTCCATGATTAGTAATTTCTCAAATTTGTTCACCTAAATTTGGCAAGCTAAAGTACAAACTTCTGCTTTCTGTCAAGTACATATCACTTTTTTTCCCCTTGTGTGACTATCTAAGGAGTTTGTAAGTCCACACTGCTGAAAATGAAATATCAACTTTGCCAACTAAGTGAAAATACTCCAAATGAACAAGACAGTTGAGAAACTGGAGATTAGGTTAAGTAATTCTGTGCTTCTATGATTTTCTTTGCCAACAGAAGGACCAGAAGAATTAGTTTGCAAGTTCATGGTCTGAGAACAGAATCTCATTCCCCTCATAATGTTAAAAAACTTTTTTTGAAGTCAAAAATCAATCTAAAATATAATCTTATTTTCGAACTTATTTATTAGAGAAAATTACTACTGAAACATAAATATGTAGCTGTTATAGTTTATTAAAATATATCATTTAGAAGCCAAAACAGAATGGAAATTATTTTCACAATGTGTGAGAAGAGATTTTGAGAATTTATTAGCACAAAATTCCCCAAAAATCAGAGGAACATGATACTTCTCTGAATGTGATCCTGTGCATCCTTCAACTCAGTTGTCTGAAAAAAAATAACTATTACTGTAATTGTCTTCCTATGAAATCTAACCTGTGTGATGACAGTAAGTGGAACTGGACTGTGTTTAGTACAGAAATTACATGTATTTGACTTTATTCTGATATGTGACATTTTAGAGTCTATTGTTCCAGATACTTCACCATGAAACAATATCTAGTATTATTCACTGAGACCCTACCCTTTCTAGGGAAATACAATTTTCTTACAGATAATGTTGATCACACATTTTGATACAGACAAGGTTTTAACTTTATGGCCTAAAGCTTTATGTATCTACTTTTCATCACTCAAATAGAAATGCCTTACAAATATTAAATGCACAAATAAAAATTTTGTGTTTCATACGTCACACAATTCCAGTCTTTTGCAGCTCAAGTTCTAGTTGAAGTAAATATATTATTCCTAATAAATCACATGGAAGTCTGAAATAGCTTTTACACTTTCACAGGAAATCATGATTGCTGTGCCATTTTTTTTTCTTTCCTGGAAATAAGTTCTATAGTCTTGTATGTTCCTTGTTTGTCCTGTGCCCTCAAGTTTTACTATATTTGACTTTTATCAAGAATGAAAAGAAAGACAGGATGTTCTATTTCTGAGTGAAAACTGTCAATGTATGAAGTATAGTCTTCATAACAAATGATGCAAGAGGTATCACACAAAAAAATTCAAATCAGCAAATAAAGAATTATTTAATAGTTGCAAACAATGGGGCCTCCCTGAAGTAGTTCTTTCGTCTACTGGAATTTATCATTTAGGAAAATATCTCAATGTACTTTAAAGATTTTCAGGAATTTCTATCCCAGAATTTACAAATGTTGGTATTCTACTAATATAATCAACTTTCAAATGATGCTATGGTGAATTTGCGTGGCCACTAGGAATTTCATGTGTGGTCACCATGTGGAACTGTAATGTTCCAAATAATCATCAAGATATTGTCATTAACTTCAAATGTTTTGGTTTTGCTGCAAGTTAACTAGTACCATTCCTTTGGTCAAGCAGTCTGTATTCCACAATACCATAAAAGGTTCTGTGTCTGGAAAATTCCTTTGAGTATAGGTACTAAATAGCTATGATATGCAGCCACACAAACTGTTTGCTTCAGCATTAAGTGAAGTACAATGCCTCATCTCAGTAATTCAGAGCACCATATATAGACTGCTGTTCACTAATTTGTGAATCCAGTGTTCAGATGCAACTTAAGCAAATCAATGCTTATTTCTGCAATTTCTCACGCTTCTCACTCTTGAATAGAAAACAAAATTTAAAAAGATATGCTCCAAGATCAGTGTTGTTAAATAAATAAGCGCCTAACGAAGACATAGTGACTAAATTGCTTATAGATATCAATGGACTTGCTGAATTCTGTGAATATAAATTTGAGGTTCACTTCCTGTCATCAGGAATTTGCATTTTGGAACTCAGCATTCCTGTCTGTTGAAAGTAACAGGGCCACAGCCTTAGATCTTTATGAAGAAAGTTACTTTTACATATTTTTCTGACTTACAAAAGCAGTTATAACAGTGGCTGCATAGCAACACTAATAATGTGCTTGTAATATAGCTCTTTCCATCACTGGTCAAATAGCAGACAGAATTTAAACAGACTATGATCAAACAAAAACCTTCAAATGAACATTTTATATAACTGTTAGATATTGTAGTATACTATGTATTTATCGTCAACAGATTCTAATAACTAGGTAAAAGACTTTTTTTCTGCTAGCTGCTTATAGTTTTCAGAATATTTTGTCTATACTACTTCTTTGGTCTGATGATGCAAATTATAGAATATTCTATCAGAATGTCATAAAATAAAATAGTATGCAAAACCCACTTCTAATTGACTTTCTTTGATATACCTGATATTAAGAAACAATATTACTTTCCCAAAAGCAGAGAGAAAGTTGAAAGCAGAATCAAGTACTATTCTGAATCCTCAAATCTCTATTATTCTAATCATTCCATAATGCTAGCCCAGTTTTGTTAGAACAGGTTCAAAAATCAAAAGAATGCTCAAGAGAAATAGGTATCTGGTGACAAACTAGGAAACTTAAATATTCAGAGACTCTGAAATACATTATTAAACTAGGTTGTATGTGAACAGTCAGTAATAAAGGGAAAACATGTTAAATGTCAAGTCCAAGCAATCAAAAAAGGAACAAGGATTTCTTAAGTGCATGTTTTTCAGAGCTCAGCTTCTGCTATGCAGTACAGAAGAGAACACATCAATTTCAAGAGTGATAACCCTCTCCCTGACCTTCTTCCACTTACTGTTTGCTAAACACTTTCTTGTCTCTGCTGTGGCATAAGACAAATATGCCTTACTTATATAATTATATCCATGCCTACAATTACCTCTAATTCTGTCCGAACATCACTGCCATTGCTGGCAGAAAGAAAATCCTTGCTGGCACATCTGACAATGAGAATGCCCATTAGTGTCCATTTCAGAAAGCTCAGAACTGGACAACCCAAGAATTTCTTGACAGCTGGACTAAAAGTTATCAGGCTTTCTTTTGCTAATTCCTCCCACCCTTATGCAGCTAACAGAAACATATTATGTTTTATTATATTACAAACATCGAGCTGGAGTGAATTGTTCTTTCCATTTTGATGATGATGTATATCAAAATCCAAGCTGTCCCTTTCAAAACTTCATGCTTCAGACACCAGCCTAGAAAATGTCTTTATCTCAATGAGTTACTGCAGAGAGGTCAGATTCTTGTCAACAGCTAGTAAGTTGCATAGATATACTGACAGGATCAGGACCTGCTAAATTAAAAATGGCATGTTTATGATTCACAACTGCTTTAACACAGGGAAAAAGAAAAGACTATTGCTGTGAAGAGCCACATTAAAAATCAAATTGCATGATAGATCTTAATCTGGACCTATAAATGCAATATGTTACTTGGAAGTATATATTTTCTTCGCTGTTAGTCTGATTCTTATCTTTGAATTTATTAGAGATCTTCATGATAGAGAAGTACTACAAAAGAGTCAATTGTTCTCTAGCCCCTTTAGAAGTGAATCTTTTATTTCAGCTGCCAAGAACCTTTAACACTTGAAAAGACACAATAGAGTGGCTTTAGAAAAGGAGAAGGTGATTAAAAGTAAGCCTATGTTCTCATACATATTCCATCATCTTGGTATAGCAGTAAGCTAAAAGCTTACAAAATGAATGATGCTGACTTGTGCCATATATGCTAATTCAAGGTAATAGAGCTAGATGACACTATTAAAATATTGATTGCATAAAACAAGATTTTTACTGAAAATTAATTCTAATCCCTAAATATAGATAGATAGATAGATAGATAGATAGATAGATACATATGTACATACATACATACATATATAGACAGATAGACACTAATAGACATTTTTGGCCTAAACCTGTATATCAATATTCAGCCTATATTCAGCTTTTACTAAAACAAACCTGACTTCAACTGAGAAGTTCAAGCAGCATGCTGAGCAAACACTCATTTCCAGACTTTTTATTTTTGCATTTGTTTGTCTATTAAGGAAAATATATAAACCTCCACTGAATTAATAAATGAGATTTCAAGACCAAGCGTAAAAGATCAGTGGCCACAAATGCAGTTGAATTAAACAGTCACATTTCTAAAACACACCATTTGGATAGTTGATTCCTTTGTTAATTAGATTAAAAGGAATTCAATCAAATAACAGCAATATTTATTCATCCTACCATTGTACATATTAGGAATGCAACAAAGCACTCTTTGATTGGACTTGCTGGTGGTTGTGAAAATAATTACATTTGGTATTTATTCTACCACATTCATGTAAAGGATTAGTTAAATTATTAATTCTCATCTTTTCTACAGTTACCTGTTGCATAATTTACTGTTTTGTTAACCATAGGTTGCTGCAACCAGTTTTAAAACCTATCGTCCTTCTGAAATAACAAGAAACACCACACAGTAGCCCTCAACACTTACAATTATGTTGTGACCAGAATGAAATATTTCTAAGCCACTGACCAATTATTTCTTTTAAACTGAGTTTGTGTATCTGACTTAAAAAACAAAACAAAACCAAAAACCAAACAAAAGAGCAAAACAAACAAGAAACAAAGAAACAAAGGGAAAAAATTCTGAGTCATCAATCTGACCATAGCGTACAAATTCAGTAGACCATTCAGCTTGGGCAACTGAACTGTTACATTCTTGATGTCTAACACAAAAACATCCTAAAGTAAATGACAAAATTATATCATTCACTTTAAGACTCCTGTGTTTTTGAAGGCTATGAAGGAAACCTATGCACTGCCTAGATTAGACAGACTTAGGTTTGCAGGAGTAGACTGTCCAGATCCTTCCTGTGAAAATAAAGACATACATAGAAAGAACCTGAAAATGGACAGGGCAAAAGAAATACATATTGTTAAAAGGAAGAAAATTTTGCAAGAAATAAAAAAAATCTTATTCAAATATTTTAATTATCTTGAAATATTTACGATTAGAATAAGGTGTCATCAGTGGCTGAAGATTTTATAAGGTATTTATGAATTTCTAACAAGTTACTTCAAAACAATATACAGTGTGGAATATAAGATATGTGATCAAGTGATAGCAAACTAAATATATCTTATTGAAGTAAAGTTGTTTTCCTTAACATAGTGATCTAAACCCAGGCATGCTTATAGCATTTATACTGGTGAAAATATCTGTTTAAGTAGAAATACTTATCCATTTATTCTAAAATATGATGTGCAATTTGCAGAGACAATTTTTATTGTGAGTAAATAATTTAGTAATGACTTAAGGACACTGTCCTCTGTTGCTCCTTGCTCCTTGGAATTTCTTCTAGGATGAAGGAAATGTTCCTAAATAATTCTCACTTCCTAATGCTGTAATGAAGACTTTTTATATAAGGACATCAGGGTTCTGCAGAATACTGGAATGGTTAGTTTAGAGCAGTTTCACCTACTACTATAATTTGTAATGTGTGTAAAAGGTAAGGCTAGATGAAACACTGTTGTGTCTACTTTGTGTCTTCTATCCCTGCTGTAGTCTTCTGATGTAGGAGTTGAATTTCAAATTTGGACTCAATGTGCTCAACAGCTTCTTATTGTGAATGGGTATTTTTCTGTTAATCTACAGTTGGAAAACAAATTGTCTTCACTCTAATTCCTAACTGTCTTCTCACTAAAGAAGTAATTATATCATAGACTCATAGAATATGCTGAGTTGGAAGGGACCCAAGAGTATCTTCAAATCCAATTCTTGGCCCTGCACAGGACAACCCAAGAGTCCCATCATGTGCATGAGAGAATCCCCCAAACACTTTTTGAACTCTACTAGGATTGGTACTGTGACCACTTTCCTGGGATGTTGTTCCAGTGCCCAACCACCCTCTAGGTGAAAAACCTTTTTCTAATATCCAACCAAAACCTCCCCTCACACAACTTCAGGCCATTCCCTTGGGTTCTGTCACTGGTCACCAGAGAGAAGAGATCAGTGCCTGTCCCTCCTCTTCCCTTCATTGTTGTAACTGCAATGAGGTGTCCCCTCAGTCTCCTCCAGACTGAACAGCCCAAGGGACCTCAGCTGCTCCTCATATGGCTTCCCCTCAAGGCCTTTCACCATCCTCGTGGCCTTTCTTTGGAAACTTTTTAATAGCTTAATGTCATTTTTAGGAGTTGATTGTCCTGCTCTTCTCTGCACTGATATGGCCTCACCTTGAGTACTGTGTGCAGTTTTGGGCACCACAATATATAAACTAAAGTGGTCTCTTTATATTTAAGAAATTAACTGTTTCAGGACTAACACTCACTCACTGGGTGTTTGCTTAGGAAAGGTTTTAGTGGTCTTTGTTCTAACAATTTATCATTCTTGTTACTCAAGGAACAATGAGTACACAGCAACTTTCTCTACACTTCCTACTCAGGTAATATTTTCATAGAATCATAGAATGGTTCAGTTTGGAAGGGATCTCAAAGATCATCTAGTTCCAACCCCCTTGCCATGGGCAGGGACACTTTTCACTAGACCAGGTTGCTCAGAGTCCCATCCAATTCATCCCGCAAAGATTTAAAACAACGGCCATTTACTTGGATAATTTTCTTGAAATGTTTTAAATATTTTAGGACCAAACAATAAGTCTGGTTCCCAATTACAAGAAAGGAAAGAAAAGACCCAATACAAGGTGAAATATGAAAAGAGGATTTGAAAAATTTTTGCTTTATGAAAATTACTACAGCTTTCACAATTTCAAAGGCAGAGAGCTTTTGTTTTTTCCTAAATACTTATATCTATAACCTTATTGAAGGTTCCAGTGTCCTCTGATGAGTATGTATAATTTCAGTTAATGCTAACTGGGGGTGATATACATGTATTAAGAGAAAAGAACTCTAAGGTTGTATACCATGAGGGATGTAGGTAGCCATGGGTTTTAATATTTTGAGGGGTTTTTTTGTAAAATAAGAATATGTCACGATCTCTATGGGTTTCCTAGAAATCTGATGAAAAATCAGAACAACTCTAGATTTTTATTGTTAGTTTTGACTGGCAGCAATTGATTACTCAAAAAAATCCCTTCATAAACAAATCCATTCCCATTCCACAAAAGAGCAGGAAATATACAAAAGGACATTTTGATTTATAGAAGCATTATTCAGATACTAAAATAAGCACAACTATAAATTAATTCCGGTAAAGCCATTATTAAGTTTTAATCAGGGCCACAGAAAACCTACCAAATTTCTATAGAAAATAGTAGGAACAAAATACCCTACTTGGAAATGAAATAAAAAATGTGCCCACCAATTTTAGTTCTCTGAGGACTTGCTAGTTTTTAAAATTTTTTGAGCAAGAACTGAAAACCATTAAGTATCACGATCAGCTGGCTACATCCCATATACATCCAAGGAGGGTCCAAGCCCTGCTTTCCCCTTTGATGCACACATTAATCCTGAGTCTTTGGGCTTACAACAGTGGTGTGTTCTTTATACATTTGATCTTAGTGCTCAACTACTTTTTACAAAATGTTTGAATACAAGCTGACACAGAATGATTGACCATTTTCCCTGGTAATTAGAGTGCTGATATAAGTCCTGTTAGAGCTGCTTAGCTCATCTCATTAAATAAAGTAGCCTTAAAAGTATATTATGAGGACCCCCACTACGACTCTTCAGACATTCAAATTTCCACGAGAAGATGAAAGAATTGAACTGAACCCTCTTATATTATACCTCAAAGTTACATCTGCAAAGCATTTTATCTAGAAATAATCAAGGGACAAACAAACAATGCAGGTGCACAGGGCCAGGAGTTGGATTCAATGATCCTGATGGGTCCCTGACAACTCAGCATATTCTATGATTCTCTGATTATTAATCTAGCTCTGCTTTTTCTTCTTTTGTATTTATCAAAAGTGTCTGATGTGCTAACACAGCATTTCATGTTGAATATCTTTGTGGCTTTTTATTAAGACAACCCCTTAGCAAAATGACATTTTATTCCAAATTTTAGATTGACTTCTGAACTAAAGGTATTTATTTTTCAGATGCTGCTTCAGACATTATGTGACCAAATGATCAGAGACTTCAGAATTCATAATCAAATTCTAGCAATATCTGCACAGAAAAGTATTTCTTTCTCTGCATTTTCCTTTATCTGAGAAGGTGACTGCTCAATATTGCTCAATATAAACCTTTAAATTCTTGCTGTGGGAACTTGCTCAGTTTCTGTAGTCAGTCACACAGAGAGATATACTATACTCCTACTAGCCCTGCAGAGACATTATAGCCACATAAGAAACAATTTTTTTCTTTCCTGCCAGACTATCAACAGAATAGCTAACTAAGCTCTGAATGCTCAATATTGCTACCTTGACCTGTCCTGAGGTGCACTTCTAAGAAACACTGGCCTTGAAATATTAGCACCACCGAAGTTCAATAGACACTTTAACAGAGCACAGTTGTGAAACTGGATATTAGGAGACAAGCAAAAGTATAAATCTAAAAGTGATTTTACTTGTTAACAGAACAGGTTTTTTTTTCAGGAGTTACAGGGAATATAAAGCTGATACAGTAAAAGATAAAAATTTAAAATGTTAATTGTATGACTTTCTAGAATAAATGTGTACTTCTTCACGCTTCATATGGAATTGTACCTTCACTGTAGGTTAAAGAGAAAGGCTGGAGGAGGAAAACAAGTTGACCAACTGTGGAGGAGGAGTCCCCAGACGAAAAAAAAAAGAGAACTTTGTCAAAATCGTAGATTCTAAAAAGAATCCTGCAGAAGTAATGATCGTATTTTCATTCTACATCACCATTAGAATGATTGTATTAAAATAACCCCTAAAACATACTTGCATATAAATGCTTGAATTAAATGAAAAGACAGGACTGTCTTGTGCCTATATTCAGATTAATATATTTATTATGAGCTGAAAATCTAGTCTTTCAAAATTCTGTGCAGCTTTATATTTTCTTTACAATTTTTTATCTCAATCCGAAATAGGACTTACTAAAAATTATTCATGTTTATTTACTTATGTGTACTTCTTTAAAATATTAAGAATAACATTACCATTTTTAGACATTAATTATGGATTTTATGAAATAGAAAAGCTAACTCCATTGTCAAGAAAATTTTTGAATGGCCTTTGAAAAAAGAGCAAGCTCATATTCAAAAGTTATAAGGATTTACTTTGTGACCTTCACCAAAGCACTAATCAGACTGTCAACTCATCATATTACTTTCTAAATACTAGACTATTCTTAGCAATACCTATTTCCAGCTAAAAATCACATGTGCTATGCAAGTACATGTACTGAATTTACTATTCTATGGTATTTTAAGTTTTGGAGAGATGTAATAATACAAACATTTTTGAATTAAATATGATAATGTGAGGTAATCCACTATGTTTATAACTCCACACCTCTGTAGAATGAAGTTTCTCATAAAACATATAAAAAGTTGATATATAGCAGAATTTGCCATGAAAATTCTTAGATTATTCTGCTCATACCACCAGTAATTTACCAAGATGACTCTTGTCTTCTCTTGTAGCTCTGGGATTAAAATGTTGGTTTTTGCAATTACAGCAATTCGTTGAGAGAAAATAATTTGACAGAAAGGAAAAAACTGCAAGGCATAAATATATGCACATATAAATAGGAAAAAAATATGTTATCTTCTCTGGTTTTATCTATTTGCAAGCAGGGAAATTTACTTTTCTTTTTGTCACCTAAATTTCAGAACTAAGCTGAAATAAATTAAGAATCCCACACCAATATTAAACCCCACATTTTAAAAATGCTATTATGAATTGCCAGGTTGATTTGTTACATGCTGCTAATTTGTGAAAGCTGCTTTCCAGCAATTTCAAAAGTCACTTCATTTAAAATTTCAGTTTAATAGATACCACTTATTCAAGGCTTGGTAGTCAAGAAAGAAAAAGAAACAAACAAGCAAGCAAAAATAATAATGTAAAATATCTGTTTCCCTTTCTATGTACATACTTTTTCTGTGTAAGTTTCAAAAAACAAGGAGTCTTACTTTTGTATTCCAAGTGAAAACCAGCTGCTGCCACACTAATGTCAGAGTGAAAATGAAGGTAAAGTTGATTGGAGGTGCTGTTCAGCAATGCTGGCACAGTTGTACCTGGAAAAATAAAAGTTATGGAATAAACTATAGCATGTTGATCAGAGTTCTGTACTGAAAAGACAACCAGGACTGAATCAGACAGGCTTATCTTCTTCTCATTACATACATGGGAATCTCAAACATTCTGCTGTGTTCTGCCTTGTTTTCTCTTGAAGTTGCAAGAAAAGTTTGCTTACTAGTCATAACAATAAGAAGCTATGCAAGTACAATCAAACAAGATCCCATCATATTTAGAGGAAACCTTATTGACTTGGACAGAAAAAAAAGGGATGTAAACAGAAAAAAAATCACACAAATAAAGGATTTGATTATGAGAATAAGCTCAACTGCCATTTGCCTGTTTCCCCACATTTCTATAAAACCTGCAGTACAGAACAAAGCAGTCTTGATTTTTTCTGTGTACTCAGCATCTTCTTTCCACAATAATATTTCAACCACTTATGCTAATTCAGAGGATATGACAGGAAATGAAGAAGCAGGTACAACACATTAAAATAAAAAAAGACATATTAGCTTTTCCTAATTCAAATATTTATAATAAAACTGTGCGCTACACAACAAACTTATCACTAACCCTGGATACATTCTTTGCCACTGGAATTGCTAAGTCTGACAAACACTGATTTTATTACCACATGATACCACGGAACTCAAATTCTCCTGTCTAAAGCTGGAAGATCAACTGAGGCTAAAAATTACATCATTTTCTATGATTACCCTCAAAGACAGTATCAAGGAGCTAATGAACTTCAATGGTGAATGCATGAGAAATATTCTCATTTCCTGTGGGGCATTTTCTGTTTCTATAGTAACTGTGTGCAGCCTAGGAGAGCCTGAAACTTGGGCTTAGAAAGAAATGTTGAAAAGAATTACCTTCCTAAGTCTACAATCTAAACTAGGAACCAGTAAATACTTTTAATCTAAAACTGAATTAATCAAAATCTTAATATAAATGACAAACTGGCCTTTAAGGAGGGTGTTTACTGTCTTACATGGAAACTCTAGGTATCGAAATTCACACAGTACAGAGCACTCACATCACACAATATTTACCCTGGAGTACAGAAAACAGTGAAGCACCTTCCTGGAAGAAGGACTTTTCATGGCATCTGTTAAGGAAATCTCCCTGTCTGACCATCCAGACAGAGTGGTCACACCCCCACCACCAGAGACTTTCACGGCAGGGACCGAAGCCCCTTCACAGCGGGCGGCTCCAGTGATCCGACGGGTCCCCGTTTCACTCCTTGCACACTCCACTCTCACAGTCAGACCAGGTTTCCTCACTGATTCCACCCCGGGTCTCCCATAGCAGAGTCTCGGATGTCTCCTTCCATAAAGCCATTTATTCACAGTGCAGTTACACCGAAACAGCTCAAGCTGGTGCCTCCAAGGAGAATCCCAACCAAGAAGTCCCTGGGCTTTTTCACCCTCACAGTCTCACACTCACAAAAGTTTCTTCCTCCCAAGTCCTCAGCTTCTCTCTGTGTCTCTGAGTGTCCTCTCACCAGGCTGAGGCACAGGTCTCTGGGCCCTTTGCTGTGCAAGGTGTTGGCAGTTCAAGGCCTCGTGCCTCAGGCTACACCACGCAGAGCTCCATGAGCAGCTTGAACTGCAGCTGCTCATGCAGCTACTGGCACCAACTGTATTCCTTCACAGTATCCACACAGAATTTGAAATACATTTCAGGATGTTTAAGGTGTCCTGTAAGAATGAGGATGTTAACTCATAATGACTATTATACTTTTTAATGAACAAAACTGACCCAGCAGTTATGTTCCTTTGTAGGATCTGGTAACATTTAACACCAGTCTTTTACTTCCTTAAAGGGTGTATTCAATAAGATGAAAAGTTAGATGCTATTGTACTGTGGGAAATAAATGAGGTTAGTTTTTAATTCTCATAAGTGCCACATTCAATGGCATCATTCAGGCTGGCTATTTGTCACAAATGGAACCTCCAGGGACTGATACTAGTCCCCACACTGTTTCAACATCTTCAGAAATTATTTGGGTGGTGGGATTGAAAGCACCCTCACCAAGTTTGCTGGTGACACTAAACTGAGTGGAGGGACTGACATGTCAGAGTGACCTGGAGAGACTGAAAGAGTAGACTAGCAAAAACAGTATGAACTTTTACAGAGAGAAGTGCAAAGCCCTGCATGTGTGTTAGAATAAGCAAAAGAGCCTGCTAGGATTTGTGTGGTTTGGGGAGCAGCCTTGCTGAAAGGACCTGGTACTGTTGCTGTGGACAAGCTGAACATGAGTCAGCAGTGCACTGCTGCAGAAAAGAAGGCAAACAGGTTCCTGAGCTGCATCCAGAGGGGCATTACTAGCAGAGATAGAGAAGTGATCATGCCACTCTTCTCAGCACTTGTCAGGCCATGTGTGGAGTACTGTGTCCCATTCTGGTCCCCACAATGCAAGAAAGACAAGGACGGATGGGAAAGGGTCCAAAGGAGGACCATGAAAGGACCATCAAAGGCTGGAGAATCTACCCTGTGTGAGAAAAGACTGAAGAAGTTAGGTCTCTTCTTCCTGTAGAAGAGAAGGCTCAGAGGCAACCTCATCACAGTATTCCAGCATTTAAAGGGCTCCTCACTTCAATGGGAACTGCAAGGAGAAGACAGGGGGCAAGAGGTCCGAGATGCACTGGGGAATGTTTCATCTTAACATTAGAAAGAATATTTTTACAGTGGGAACAACCTGCGGCAACCACCCAAGGGACATGGCAGAGTCACTATCACTAGAGGTTTTGAAGATGCAACCGGACAGTGCTAAACAATATCATCTAGGTTCCCTTTCTTACAAAAGGTTGAACTACTGATCTTGTGAGGTCCTTTCCAGCATGGATTGTTCTATGATTTTATTATTCTATGATCTAACTGGAATTCTATTGTTCACTTGCTAACCTCTGCCTCTCCTGGGATTAGGTATATGAAGCATGGCAGATATGTTTCAGTGTGGTAACCAGACATAGTGTCCTAATCATTTGGGACTTCCTTTACTGTCAATAGAGAGAAATGGTGCTCAGAGGGCAGGAGGAGATATCATTGATGATAGTTTAAGTGTAGATATCTCCATGGTAAATATCTAATGCTCATGTAGACAGATACCATGTTAGTCTACTGGAGTCTTACAGACTTCTTAAACTTTTGATTGAGAATCTGTAGTCTGGAAAATAGGCAACTCTCCTAGAAGGCAGTAAATGCATGCATGCCTCCCCTAAAGTCTTAAGAAGGAATGAGGACTGACAGGTTTTCTACTTAAATGTTCCATTACAGTATCATTATGGAAGATTGTGTCCCTTTCAAGTATCACCAATGGCAACAAAGAATAACACATCTCATTCCAGAGGGGAACACTACAGTGAATGTGTGATAGTCTTTGTAGATATCTAAGAAATTTCCAGAGCAAGAATGGAGATCAATAGTCATTTTAAGCATTTCTTGGATTAGCACAAACATACAGCATGGATCATATTCTTGACTAATTTCTTTTTAAATTTATCTCCCATCATAAGAGTATCCAGATATCAACCTCAATGACTACTGTATTTGTATTCTCTCTCTATACACACATATATACGTGTGTATGTGTTCAAAGGAATGATCTGCTCTATACATCCTGCAGCCAATGCTACATAAAGAGGGTTGCACTGAGCACACAACGATCTCAGTCATCCAGGAATCTTGGAAGTGGATACGGAGTGGCCAAAAAGAAACAGACTCAGTGAATTCACCTTTCCAAATCAACTCTGTGACATAGTTAACACAGTTTAGTCAGTTCTTAGTAATTGTGCGCTTTTACTTATTGAAAGTGTATTTAGAGGAATCCACAGAGAGCGAATCGGAAGACAGTGGTTTCATACATAATTTAGTAAAAGAGAAATTTTACCACTTACAAAATCATGCCTGGAATTCAGTTTCAATGTCACATTATTGCTTCTGTTTTGAGAACAGAAAAATTCATGTCCTTTTTACATATTCTTTCCCATGCAGAAAATAATTATTCATTTTAGGTCTGATGTTCATTATACAAGAGACAAATCCACAATAAATCCATGCTAGTTTATCCTCAATGAAATATTTCTAATATAAAAAACTGCCTTTTTCAGTTTCCCTGGAAAGTAGGAAGGCTTTTAAGCTAAAACAAAATGACACACTTATTTTTTAGAATAAGGAAATGTTTTTACTCTTGAATATTGTTGAATAGAATACTGTTAAATGCATCATTTAATCTGTTCTTTATCCAATGGATCCAATATATTTGCCACATAATTCACTTCCAAAAGATGATTAATTTTCATAATTTCATTTTCCTTATTGCCAATTTAACATACTGCCTTGTTATTAGCATTTAATATAAAATGTTATAATCTCTTGGTCTGGCTGGGATAGAGTTAATCACTGTAGCTGGCATGGTGCTGTGTTTTAGTTTTGTGATCAAAACCATATTGATAACACAGGGATGTTTCAGGTATTGCTGGGCAGTGCTTACACAGCATCATGGCCTTCTCACACTATCCCACCAGTGAGGAGGCTGGAGGTAGCCAAGAATCTGGGAGGGGACACAGCCAGGACAGCTGACCCTAATGACCAAAGGGATATGCCACACCTTACGGCACTGTGATCATCAATAAGTGTTTCAGCTGATTTTTTATTTCCTTACTAATCCAATATACACCTACCTATACTTTAAAAGTCTGTGAAATCATCAGAGAGGCAAAATTCCACCTGCTTTAGCTACACCAGAATCACATCAGTAATCATGAGTCTGGGTAATTATTCATGACTTAATCCCTTTCTCTTGGTTTGGTTTACAGAACACACTCTTTCTATAAAAAATTTTCTCATATAAAAGGAGAAAAAGTGTATGTGCTTGATGTACATTTAAAAAAACTAATTATCTGTTTTTGTTATATCCCAGTTGTATTAATTTGGTTTGTTCTGTGAGGTCTGGTGACTTTGGATGAATTTTGAATGCTTCATCTTTTTCATGAGAAAGGGAGGCTAATAAGGAAAAGTTTAGTCAAAGCTATCAAAGGAAGCTCCTTGAATGTCAGTACCAATTTATACCACTGTATCTCCTCCATGGGACGGGTAGGAAAGGTAAAAGAAAGGATTTTTTGGATAAAGTATTCTCAACTAAATTCCACTAATCAAAGTTAAACATTTTAGTGTCATATTTTCTTCTGAAAAGATCTTTGCATTTGAATATTGACATGTTTACACCACCTCTTCTCCCAAAACCAAGAACATTACATAATGGTATCAGAAATGATGGAATACATAGTCCTTGTCTATATATGTGAGCAAATAAAGACATATTCTCTCACATACATATCTATATATAAAATTGTATCTGGCATATCCTAACCTGAAAAGCTCCCAAGACGCGGTGCTGTCATATCTCCACCATCATATATTTCAAGGGAGTCCCAATTATGTTCAGTGGCAAAGCTGATGACCTGGATCTGTAAAACAGGACCACAGAACTTTTTAGGCCAACAAGCCATATATATTTTTAAATGTTCTAAAACCAACAAAATAAAAAGAGAACACATACCAAAGAAAATAAAAGTAATAGATCCAAACAAATGATACCTCAGTGAAAAAAATGTAAATAAAGCATGATTATTCACTTTTTAAATTGTGTTAACTCTTAGAAAATATTACACTAGGTAAGTAAGAAGAATTTTGCACATGTGTTGCATAATTTTAAATAATTACTCAAAGTGTAAATGAGCAGATAATCAAGATAGCTGCAGAACCCTCAAGGGCCCTGGTAATATCCTAGCAGACAGAAAGAGTTGGTATTTGCATATCAGATTGATGGATCAGGACCTGCTTTCAATAAACTACACAATTAAAACAGAAAACTCCTTGTTAATCATTTCTCATTCGTACCCCCATGTGAAAATAAAGTAACATAAAATAAAGCTAACCAAAGAACAATTATGAGAAAACCAAAGCACTAATGTTTCAAGTACCCCACCCCCAGTTATAGGATTACTAATTTATGAAATTTCTAGAGAAATAAGCAAACAAAGTACTTAATATTCCATGCTTGACAGAATACAGACTTGCCTGAATACCTGATCCCTCAGTCACTATGATTTTCCACACACAATTCAAGCTGTTACCATAAGGTTCAGGGTAACCTGGTGAAAGAATAGTACCTCTGCGCTCAGTAAAATTCCCACTGCATGGCACTGAAAGAAAGTATTATCACAAATTATTACACAACTTAAACCACTTTAAAGAACAGAGAAGCAGTAATAATTTTACTAAGATCAAGATCATTATAATAATTTGCTTTTGTAGCATAAACACATAGACATGAAGCAATAATCTGAATTTAGAAAGCTTCTTATCTAAAATATGAGTGGTATCAAGCATAAGATACAAAGTGCCTGAATAAACAATTCAGAAATGAAGTTCATTTTGCATGTGTGCAGCCTAGAACAGCCCAGCAGCAGAGCCTAATCATGCCTTACCTTGGAGTAACAACAAACTATAAAGACATAACATTAAACACAATCATGACTGACAGAAATTATGTGAATTTACCCACAGCCTAAGATAGTTCCGATATTGGATCTAGCCGATAAAGTGGTGAATTACATTAAATATCTTTACTGTATACACGCTTGCTTCTTTAAGGTTCAAAAAAACAGAACAAAGCACAAAAACAGAATACACAGAAAATAGGATACCTACATTTATTTTTAGAACTCTCTAATTAATTCTAGAGTAAATTCCTAGGAATAGCGATGACTTTTGGATATAAATCCAAATATGGAGAAGGTAAACATTTCAACATTTACAAAAAAAATTTTGGAATGCTAAGCATTATTTCAGTGCAGGTCTATTGACAGACTAAAGAAAATAAGTTATCTTTAACAATGCTATCATTATTCAATGTACACTATGCTTCTGCTTGAAAAAAGAAATCATGCTATGTGCGATAGAAATACACGACAAGTACTGTGTAATAAAACAGTACAGACACTTCTGGAGAATTAAATTCTGTCCCGTATTTCAGACTGTAGATAAGTCATGAAAATAATGAATGTTCAAGAAAATGTGCATCACAGTTGTTCATATAATCTAAGTCATTATATGAAACACTATACTGCCTATGAGCCAGCTGGTACTCAATTATTCCTTGATATGGAAAACTGGTCTTTTAAATTGGGCATGACCGATATTAATCGAAGGAGAGTGAATATATGGGTTAAATACTATTTTCTGAAACAGTTCCTGAATCCTAATTCAGAGACGTGTGACAGAACAGACAGCTTAAATGTAATTGCTTACCTACACAGCTTGGTACTGTGTCATTCCACTGAGCCAAGGCATTTGGTACAGACTGACATCGGATAGCTTTTGAGCCTTGTAGCAGATAGCCAGAACTACACTCAAATCGAACAACAGAGCCTGCTGAAAACTCAGAGCCAATTCTCCTTCCATATCTAGGCTCTGGAACTGAGCTACACTGCGTATCACTTGTGCGTGGAACAGCTGTATAAAGAGAGAAGAAATAAAAAGTCATGAATATAAACGACAGTCATAACAAAAAAAAGTTGACCAATAAAAATGTTGATTGATTCTTGAATGACACAGCTTAATTCATGTTACTTGCTCTGCTCCTGTATTCTCTAAGAATGGACTAATGCTTTCATGGCTATTAGCTGGAATGTGGTTTTGGGCTGTGACTGTGTACAGTCATGTGAGTGCCATGGCAACTTGGAGACCTTTCGACTTTGGATGCATGGCTTTAGGCATGAGAAGATCAGTGGGTGTTTCTGCAGCCTTCTTCAATGACAGGATCCCATATCTACCACCTACTTCACTTAATAAATATGGGGCCTTTGGCTGCTCACTCAAACTTTCTCATTAGAAGCCCAAAAAAATATTGTGGTGTAGTTAAACAGATATAAGGACAACATAATATCTTACAAATATTTTATTTATCATATTGGAGAAAATAAAGTGATAAAAATACACCCTCCAGGCTATTTCAGTGTTTGCTGTTGACAACAATTATTTTTACCAATAATGTCTGGGAATTCATACACCTGATGTGATGCAAGAACAGTTAAAAGACTGTAAGCAACATATAAAGAGCAAAATAATGACATTCATTAGAAGCCCATGGAATAGTTTTCCCTTTGGCTTCATTATTTATAAACACTTCTCAATAACAGGTATTTTTTATACCTACTGACTGTTGGTATTGTGCATGTTGTTTGTATATCAAACTTGTTCTTAATACATTTCATTTTGCAGTTAGTTAGTAAATGCCAATTGTAAAACAAACTAAAAATATATAGAAAATGACAGGTATAATTTGTGTGCAATATCGTCTATGTTTCACAGTATAATAAAATAAAGGTACATTAAAAATAATCTTATTAAATATATGCAATTTTTCTGTGTGAGTGGCATGTTCAAAAGCTTTGTTTGATCACCTTGGTTTGTTCAAGAATTAGTTTTAGAGCATCACTGCATCCAAATATGAACAAGTAACATCATGAAAATTGCCTGCCATTTAGCCCTTAAGTAACAAAGACACAAAATGGCACCGGGGGTGGGGGATGGGGGGGGGGAAGAAGGTGGGTATTACGCTTTATTCCTGTCAAATTTTCAAGCATGATACTTCTGGCTTACTAATGTACACAGAACCACAGTTATATTTAGTTTTATTTTACAGCATTATGTTTAAATTCCTTTGGTGGCCTGTAAGACTGAAGAGTGATATTTCTATCTGTTCATGTGCACAAGTGTACACACACTCCCCCCCACACTTGTTCAGCTACCCTGGTCACTAAGTAAAAGACAAGGTGTATGGAGCCTATAGATACTTATTTTCATGTTGATAACTTTATGCTCATCCTATTTTTATACTGTCATTTGCTCTATTCAGAATCATAATTATTTAAGCTTTAAGAACTTGTAATTGCTCTAAAAACTAACATTTCAAAACAAGTTGGATATGGAGCACTAATTGAAATCAATCCTATCTTAAATCTAGCATTAACAATGCAATACATTTTAGGAGAACATTAAAAGTTCTCATTTATTACATTATGTTCTACCAGTTTTCTGAGTTGCTAGCAGATGTAACAGTTAAGTTTTCACAATTATTACTGAATATAGAGAAAAGCTTTTACAAAGGAGATTTAGAAATAATTGATACCAGCAATAACAAAAAACCATTCTCTTTTTTACTAATATGCAGTGAGTCGATTTGTCAGACAAGTTCAGACAGATACAATAACATGTATTTTTCTTCTAAATCAATATGTTGGATGGTTCAGATGATTTTCACCTTGAAAGCTTAAGAAAGTTTTAAAATGTATTCAGGATTTAAGGAATGGTCAGAGGTAAACTAGCATACTCCTGGGTAAATGCACAATAGGGCAAAAGAAAAGCAAATACGTTTTACTAAGTTTTTTCTAATGGTTAAACACCTTATACAGTTTAAACAAACAACTTACTTTTCAGCAAACTATATACATGGCTTTGTTCAAATAAATAGGAATTTGTGATTAAGTGCTCCACAGGACCTCAGCATCGCACAGTTGCTCTATGAAACTGGTTCATGCATGCAATTCTAACCATGGGAAGAAACTGTTCTGCACTTGTAGAAGGATAATGAAGAAACCATTGTTCCAGGGTTTCACACAGTCACAGTTCTTCCTGACCATAACCTGCAGGCCAGCTGCAGTCTGCCAGGTCACTTCAGCTGACCCAACTTGCTCTTTTCTGCTCTTTTATTGGGATTAATAGCCTTTTCTCTACCCAAGTATCTTCTGCACAAGCACTATTTTACTCAAATCTTTCTTTCCATGTTATTGTATAATGACTACACTGGAATAAGTGATAACTTTACAACTGCCTAGGTGATGTTGGCTGCTCACACACCCAGTTGCATGATTGAGTGTCATATGCCTGGAACTATAGCTTCTGCCATGTAATTAGGCCTTAATCCATCCCCTGATCAGGACTACGTGTTCAAACAGGTGTTTTTGCCATGAGATAAATCATTCATGATTATGTGACAGCAAAGGGTTCAGTACATTGTTGTGGACAAACCAGTCTTGATTCAGGGAATTAATACTTAATTATGCTTAACTTATTACCAATTTTACACAAACTTCTGATCACAGATTGAGGAATTAAAAAGAAAGAGGACTCAAACAATCAAACAAGTTAATTAAACAGTTTTACTTAATTCTCACCAGGCTCAACTTTGAACACCTATCCTCCCCTTCTTTTTCTCAACTTCCTTGTGTCCATCTTTGTTGTACCAATGAGGTGAGAGACAGCACAGGAGGTTGAGGTATGTGCTCTCTTTTTGCTTCCCCCCTGCAATGTACTTAGCATGTTACTCATTTGTCTCCTCCTTTTTTCTTCAGGTTTTCATATCACTCTGTTTCTGAATGTTTCTCCTCCAGCGTGGATCATCCATGGGGTACAGCTGCTCAAAGATGTTCCCTGCTGCAGAATAGGACTTTCACAGGCTGCCAACCCCTCTGAGGTGTTCTCACTCCAGCAGGTGTTACCCACAGCCCATAGTCCCTTTGGCAGGGAGGGGCTCTTTCCAACAGTGTCTCCAACAATCCCTCCAGCAGCATCTCTAGCAGCACATACCCAGAAGCATCTCTGCCCCAAAGCAGTCACTCTATCATATATTTTTGAGAACAGGCCCCACATGATCCTCTGACTACTGGGAGTTTTTGCATGTGAGAGGTTGTTTATACCAGCTTCACAGGATGCTGTTTGTGAATGGGACACGGTAGCTCACAGCCTCCTCCCACACAGGTCACCACCTCAGCCACCTGCTAGTTAAACTTTGAGCTTCTCACATGTATAAAGCTTATCTGTCTTACCTAAGAGACTACATGCCCTGACTGAAAATTTCAGCATCACTCCTGGAATATTTTCCATTCATTGTATGAAAGTCTTGCTCACCCTTCTACCATCTTTCCCTACGTATTTTTTCACTCAATTTCTCAAAAGGGAGGAAACTATTGAAAAAAAATCCTTTCAGTTTCTCTAACCCTTGCCTAGCATCCACATCTGGAGAATCCCTACAACAGCTGTGCAGGCAAAGGACACTTTTTAACAGTCAGATTGCAGAGCATCCTATAACCTTCAGTAACAGCATAATGAAATTTGCATACATGCACTAGTAATTCATACATTTTTTGTGTAACCAGACCTTTTTGCACCTCTCAACAAAGGATGTCAGATCATCTGGTTTCATTACAATATTACCTTATGAAATTTATTTTCCTGTGAGCAAGGTATCTCTGACATGATAGCAAATGTAAGGGCAGTTTACTAGTACTCTTGAATTAGTTCACATAGAAGAAATACTTTTGCAGACTAAAAACCGATATTTTACTGAGATCAGCCACGACAGCTACAAACATCCAGGGCTACAGTTGTATCAAATTATTCTATTGCCAGCAAGAAACACCCTGTGACATTTAAAACTGACATTTTGCTCAGTTTTTCAGAAGTTTTACTAATACTCTGTTAATGGTTACAGTGAGACAAGAAATGCTAAAGACGCACAATCACTCTAAGAGGTAATATTTTTTTTAATCCTTCCTCTGTTTTAAAAAGAACAGCCTTAAGAATGGATGTAATGCAAGCTATAGATAACAATAAAGTGAGGTAGTTCCACACTGTTTAAAATGGGATTTAAATAGTCCCTGGAAAAATGTAGTACAGTTTCAAACATCTATAAAAAATTAGGAAAATAGGTCTGTTTCTCTAAAAGGTGACACAACTGGCAGCTCAGCTGAAATGCCTCCAAGATTATTTCAGTTGGAAGAGACCTACAACAATCATCTAGTCCAACTGCCTTTCCAATTCAGGACTGAGTTAAAGTTAAAACATGTTATTAAGGGCATTTTTCAAATCCCTCTTAACCACTGACAGGCTTAGAGCATCAATCATCTCTCCAGGATGTCTGTTTTAAAGCAGGACATAATGTCTCATGGTAGCACATACAAACAGTCTTATTTCTGCTCTCTAATTACATCTAGAAGTCATGTGTGGCTGTGAATTTTATTTTTGTCACAAATTAGATCAACATGATTATTAAAATCACAGTCTTCTTTTATTCTTATTTCCCTTTGTCTTCCTCATCCTAGTATGCTAACTTTCTTAATTATACTCTTTAAAATCTCTATTGACCTAATAAACTAGTTCATGCATTTGTATTGTATAGCAAGTAAAAAAGACAAATATTAAAATCCCATAAATTTTTGGATGATAGAAAGGTTTACTTTTTAAGGAAGGAACTCTGTACTGCTGCAGCCTGAGTTATATAAAAATATAGGCTCTTGTTTCTTAGGTGGTGTCATAGCAGGAAGACTGGCATAAGGAAGCCTGAAAAAAAATCCCAGTCTTCTTACACATGATTGTTCTTAGCATATATCAACATACCTGACCCTAATAATTTGGAAGACTGGATATTAATTCAGTCTCATTACAGGCACTCTTTACCTATTGCATTAAATACAAGGAAAAGTGATCATCTGAGAAAAGAAATGAAGGCATAGATGACACACCCAGATAAAAAGAAGTTTTTGAGAAAGTGGCATCACAAAAGCCATTAAATCTGAATCAGAAGCTAAAGCCCCTATCTGATGGTTGCTCAAACCAGAATGTGAAATAAGCAAACAATAACTTTTTCCCCATCGAGCCTTCCTTTTAGCTTTTGCCTATAGTGTTGTCAACCTAGACTTCTCAAGCTGTATCACAGAGGCATTCCATTTTGTACAGTAATTATCCTCCAGTTTTCAGTAAATGTTTCATACTGCTGTGAAACAAAATTGAAATCAGCCCAGTGGAAAAGTGAACAGGGAAGAAGGTCAACCTGGAATAGAGGGCAATAAATAAAATGATTGACTTTGCAGACCAGATTACTGTGTTCAGTGTGAGAGTGGATGTCATTTCTGAAGTATTTAAAAGGCTAGCAAGCAGGTGGTCTTTGGAAGTATGATCACATGCTTTGCAAGAAAAGAAAAAAAATCTCAAAAAGATAGAGCTCATTAAATACCACTAACTCATTAACTAATATATGTATACATATATAACTGTATTTAGTAAAACTCCCAAGATATATTTTTTAAATATATTAAAATCCCATGGCATTTAAATAGCTTTATGATTGTCCTGAGACAGACAAAGTGACTTCGCCTAACTCATTTTGTGCTCTCATTTGTTAAAATCTATTTCTTACAGTTACTAAAACCATAAACATCTGAAATGAAGCATAGCATTGTGCTCACCTGGAGACTTCCTGTTCAATAGCAACCTATGTGTTTATATATACAGCTAATAGAATCATGGGATATTATCACTATGAGTTCTTTGAAAGCAGAAAGAAATAACACTTTAGACATAGGACAACCAAATAGCGTAAGACAGAAATATGTCATTCATATGCAAATTGATAAGAACTCAAATGCTGACAGCTCTTTTCTAATTCCAGAAGTTTATAGGCTCTGTCTTTTATGACTAATTTAGGATGATAAGTTTTAATGCAAGTGTGTGTAAGATGCTTTTGATGTGTAATAAGGTCAGGTAAAAATATCTCGAGATATATCCAAAGTAGAATGTGCAGTCATGGTGGTATCTTTTTATAAACGCAGAAGTCAGAAGGCTTAAAAATCAGTCCTAAGAAGCTCCTTACAAATATGGAAATATTCTTGAGGTGAGACAGTCCTTTACATTTATTTGCTGTGTTGGACCGTGCTCCAATGTTTAAAGAAAAAACATTAAAAAGGAATCTAGGAATCTTAATAATATTATTTTAAACTATCCAAAATTACTTTTACGCTTCAATTTAGCAAAGGTGAAATGGTAGTAGACAATAAACCACAGTGTGCAACGACTGTCTCATTAAGCTTACTGGGTATGTAAGCAATACATCTAGTATTGATCTGCCCCAAAGTCAGTCACTTTGGGACTGCATTTGTTGCCCATACAGGCAATGAATCTGTAAGCACTGCTCCAGGTGTCACCAGACTGCGTTGAAGACTCATGGAGTACACTAACCTGCTCAGCAGAATGCTAACAGACTTGGCCATGCTGTGTCATTCTTGCATTTTGGCTGCAGTGTGCAGACATGCACATAATGTCTCCTCAAGTTCAGCTGGGTCAAAAACAGACCAGCAAGTCTCTGACCCACCCTTCAATACTGAAACAGCCTGATGGTCTCTGCCGCAGCAATTTTCTCTCCAAGCTCTCCAAGAAGACAGAATTCCTTAGCAGCCTGGACAAAAACTCTTGAAAAATCAACTGGGAATACTGAAAAAGACTAATACAAATAAGCATTCTCCAACCCCCTTGAGCTCACTCAGCAGTAAGGGAGTAACAGATTGCAGACTACTGAGAAAGGCTGGACATACCCAAGTCCATATCCAAACTGGACCCCAAGTCCATGGGGCCAGACAGCATAAACACAGAAAACTGCTGTTTTGAAGCCAGTCTGCCATCAGGAGAAGTCCCTGATCTCTGGAAAAAGGTTAAGACTACACTCACTTTAAAGCAATACGTTAAGACTTATGCAGAATTAAAAAGAATACAATTCATGAAATTGGCACCAGTGTCTTCCACTAAAAGTAGACATGTTTACCTTGGTAAACAAAGTGAAACCCTCTGGCTGATGCCCCACTTTTAGCACTGAATCGCAGAAGAATTTGATTAGATGTAGCCAAAGGCAATGTCTCTCCTACAAATGGAAACAGAAAATAAATACACAAAACAGAAACAACAGTTATAGCTCTTCAATACGTAATCAAATATGCTGTTAAAATACATAGTTTTATGTTTTCCTCTAGAGTTAAAGAAAACATAAATAATATTGTACAAAATTAAATTTGCCATTGTCAGAATAAAAAGACTTCATGGTTCAACAAGAGAAGCCTTCTGGCATTTACTGCAGCAGCTGGAACTAGAGCTCCAACAAACTACTTGACTGGAGAACCCTACCACCACTTGGGGCCAAAAGTATTAGAAGACTTTTTAGTTAACTCTTTTCTGTGGCTGAGAGCTTTACTTTGCCTTTCAAAACACATTAAACAAATAAAAGCATTTGAAAAATGCCACAGGGATCTTTATGGAACGCTTGCCATTTCAAAACTAAAACTGAGAGAGAGCAAACCCATGACTTGTTTTATGTAGTGGCTTCAATAAAATATATTCACACATGAACTATACTGCATTATTAACTTTCTTATAGCATTGCAAATTTTATTTCTGATTTGAGGATTAATAAAGATATTTAATATACTTTATCAACTTTCCTGACATATCTGTCAGGAGTCATGATAAAAGTTCAATAATGAAACACTCTAGACAAAATTGCAGTACTGCTACAATGATTCCACTACATATGACTACTATTTTTATTCTTACCGGACTGTATAAACCCATATTTTATGATATTCTACAGAAATGAATGATGATTTAAAATATCTTATATAACTAGGTATATAATTCTTTCACTTCGATTAATTTTATATTATTGCAGCTAGTGATTCCATGTAACAGAATCCTGAATCAATGTAAATCAGATATGTCACAAGTAATAAGTAAAAATCAAAAGTTTAAGTTCCCTTCAAGTATTTTTAAATGTCTGCTGCGAAAACAGACATTAGTTTCAACTTTTACATGGCAGTTTGATGCAGTAAAATTTGGTGCTTAGGTGGGATGTCTCTTGAATTTAAAAATTTAATTTTGTTTTGTTGCTGAACTCCTGTCAGTAGTTAAACAAATCTTAGAATTTTTTGTGAACTCTTACTATGACACAAATAGCTAGGATTCACAAAAGGAAAATTAAAAGCTGAGTTTTTCATGTAATAATATATTTACTATAAATCAAATAGATATGTTACATTCTGTTCATATGAAGTATTTCTCCACTTATTCAAAGTAAAAACCAAGAAGCCATGAATAGCCCTACACTGCAAAAATTTTAAACTCACATATAAACTCTCCTAAATACTACACGTGTTTGACAAGTCACACTCATAGCTGCAGAAATATACTTACATATCACTGAAAATGAACACAGTCATTACACATGCACACCTTGGAAATTTGACCATGTTGAAATCCATATAAGCTTAATTATGATTTCACAAGGTCAACATTTTGCTATAGTTACCTGAATGCAACAGCTGGCCTGCTTTTAGTCTAAGTGCATGTTTGCATACAGATAACTGTAACTTGTAAATACAAGTAATTTGTGGTTAAATTAGACATTCAGAATATGTAGATGTGTATTTCAAAAAGTTTAGGGGCAGAGAAGATAATTATATCATTCAATCTGCCCTCTTATATAGAGATCTGAGAATTTTATTCAACTCTTTCTATACCCACCCAAGTGATCAGTTCTTGCCTAAACAATATGTTCCAGAATAATGTCTTGATTCAAAGATCTAGAAGGGTGTTCCATTTCCCTTAGCATCCTGTTCCAACGAATTTATTTCCAAAGTAAATTCATAACATTCTCTTGATTATTTTTTCCCATACTGAGCTGTGTAAGAAATGAATACTTCCTTTCTTTATTGATTACCTGAGTGGGATCCAGACAGTGAACTAAGGAGTCTAGACTGAGAGTTTTCTCCATCAAATAATTCTGCCACATCATTCAAAGCTGTCTGAAAATAGGCAAATTGTCCAAACACCACTACATTAAAAAAAGAAAAAAAAGAAAAAAAAAGAAAAAAAAAAAGAAAAAAAAAGAAAAAAAAGAAAAAAAAAAAAGAAAAAAAAAAAAAAAAAAAAAAAAAAAGAAAAGGAAAAAAAAAAAAAAAAAAAAAAAAAAAAAAAAAAAAAAAAAAAAAAAAAAAAAAAAAAAAGAAAAAAAAAAGAAAGAGAAAAGGAAAAAAAAAAGAAAGAGAAAAGGATAGAAAGGAAAAAAACAAAAAGAGAGGAGATAAAAGAAGAACTTAGTCTTCAAAATCGAATTTAAGGATGTATTCTGCTTGTCTTATTTATTAATGAATTCCAGCACTAATTTTTCCAACTTCCTTCATTGTATAACATGATAAAACAGCTGCATTAAACGTAAGTGATATGATTTTTTTTTTGCTTTTCATTATTTCCATATTTTTAATTAAAACCAAACTTATTAAACCAAGCTTTCACCAAAACCGTGCCTTCCAGTCAAACAAGTCTTATTGCTTAGGTACCTATGAGAATAAGAAAATTGAATATCTAAACAGAGAGGTTTGTATCAAAATTACATTGCCATCTATAGCAACTATTAAGGAGCATCTATTATCACACAGGATTAGTTGCTTAGCTGGCTTTAGTCTGAGAAAGATTTTTTTAAAGTTATTGATTTAAATAAATAAATTTTAAAGTTATTGATTAAAATTTTAAAATTTGCATTAGTACTTATTTTATCAGAAGGCTATAAAAACTGATCAAATACTAAAAATACCAGTGTGTCACCAGGTTTGACATATTGCTACACTTAATTTGCACTTCAGCTGTACATAATTTAAAGTGTATCAATAAATCATTTAATTATACATCTCACTTGTAAATATTGAATAGTTCACTGAATTCAAATATCATATGGCAATAGAAACATGAAGTAAAACCAAGTCAATAAAAATATTATTTTGTCACTCTAGCCATCTATATTTTATTTACGGCTGAGTCCTTACAGGTTTCATTGTACATAGAAAGTACCAAATGCATTAAGTTGCTGTGAATTCAGCCTTTTGGTAAATAAGTAGTAAAATGAATCTTACTGCTACTTGTCTGGACTTAGAAAAAACCTGCTTTGTAGAAAACTATACCTTACATACAATTGCACAAGTTTTAGAGATTTTGTCCAAGTATTTTGACCCATTAAAATAATCAGATTTTTGATTTCTCACAAACATTTCTGGTACTTTAATGTAAAATTGCTTCCTTTCCCTCCACTGTCCATCTTAAAAAAACATGATTCCACTCATCTTGCCCCTGTTAAAACATGAAAACCAAAAAGTTAAAATGTAGGAGGAATATAAGAACTTATTTTCTGACACCTGATTTACTTTGCAGGAAGCTTGAATGAACGATTATCCTATGATGATCAACAATGTAATCAATGAGGGTATTCAGGATATGCTTAGGTAGCAGACATAGCTGTCTTACCTGAAGTCAATTGATTACTCTAGGGAGAAGTAAAAGGTTAAAACACTAGAATCATTTTCCCTGTCAGGAATATATTTAGTTTTTATAAATAATTTGCAATATAATGTAAACTTGAGGTCATTATTACATATAAAGATCATTTAAACAGTAGAAAAATGATAATGATTGATGAATCAATAGAAGAAATTCTTACCAAATTCTTTAGGGACAGTTATTGAATAATGGCAAGTCTGTCCAGCAGTGTAATTTTGAGGATAATTTGGTGATAAAACCACTCCCTCTGACCCAGTATACTGCCCTCCACATGGTGCTGGAAACAAACACAAAGAGGCACATTATATTAATTAGAGTTGGCTGTATTAGTTAAGTCTGAAAATAAAAATCTAAAGATCCCAAAACGACACTTTACTGGTTTTGCTTTTGTTTTGTTTACCTATACTGAAATAGCTAAAGGATCTTTCTCAGGATATAATTTTATTATAATTTCATCAAAATTAGAATACATGCGAGTTTTACTTGACTATAGGTATTCCCATAGGACTGGAAGTATTAGTTATTTAATTGAAAGATACTGTAAAAACAGACTTTAGGTTGGGTTTTCGTTTGAATATCTGTCTATATCTATCCATGTTAAAACCAGGTCAGGAAAAAATACAGTACTGCATAAAAAAATGGCACAGAAGAACACATAGATGTGCTGACACTACCCTGCACAGAATGCCAAGGATTCTGCTTTGTGAAAGTATGCTTTTATTGCCTTTTTTCATATCTTCCTAGATGATTATTCAAAGAGCACACAGATTACACATAAAAAAAAAAAATCCTTGGCTTCATATGTATATAAAAAAAACAACAGAAAGGTAAAAGAAACTTTTTAGAGCTACAGAAGTTAGAAGGGATATTTAAGAACAGTGGAACTCAAACCTCCAAGACAAGTCAGGATTTATATGAGTAGTAGTTCTGTATGTATCACGAGAAAAACAACAACAATGGATACATGGCATGTTCCTCCACGTATAGGCAGTAAGTGTGGCACACTAAGGGACGGATGGAGTGGTTATTTTTAAGTTCAAACATGTCCTTGTGTTGGATATTGAGTAAATCGATTTGTATACACTGAAAACAAAGTATTGCTGTCACTCTTCTCACATTTTGAAAAAGTCTGGCTTCCTATCAAAATCTTCATCAAAATGTAAGTCTTGTATTGAATTAATTACATGCAATTCAGTGCTCTTTTTATTGTGAGAAATTATTTTATTAAAAACTGTAGTTTTCACCAGAATAACAGATTGTTGTAAGAAGTTACCTTCCCCAAAAAAACAATAATGAAATTAATTTATAAATAAATAAATACATAAATAAGGTCATAAAAAATAGCATAGCCACATGAATTTGGTGTTAAGCAAGGAAAATATCATTCTACTATAAGGAACAAAGCAAATCAATATGCTGTGGGCATCTCACATATAGCAGAGTACAATCTAACACCTTCCTGGAAAGTAGCTCGGAGGAGGACCTGTGGCCCAGGTGGACAACAAGGCTATTGGAGTGGGGCTATGAAAGTACCCTGTTACCAACTCCTGGCTCTGCAGACCTAGCTCATGAGCCGTGGAGCTGTGCCTAGTGAATGAGGGCAGTGCTTGGCTCTTAGCTCTTGTTGAGCAGACCTGTTCTTTCTGCTCCCTGACAGGTCTTTAAAACCATGCTTGAAATATCTCCACAAGTGTGACTTCCTTATAAAAAAAGGCAGCAATTAATACTACAAATTCATGTCTTCTCTTAGCTGCTTATATGAATTATTAAAAAGTTCAATGTAATGATAGAAGATGAGAAGTTTGATCTGTCAGTAGGCAGAATAGGATTATGTGGCTAAGGTGAAACTCAAATATCACAAGGAATTAGTTTATGGCACGAATTTAAAATATTTATTATTTCCTTCTCTTTTTGCTTTGAGGATATCAGAAACTATGCCACAAGGTCTGATTACCACATGAAATTCTCAAGTCATGAACATTTCACTGGAATGAAAGTGTATCACTTACATTTAATTAAAAAGAAACTCCAAAGTTATGGAGTTGTAGAAATGTTTCCTTCTAAGTTGTGTTTTTCTATAATTAAAAATCTAAAATTTTTCAGGAGACTATTTTTCACCATAAATAAACTAATACTTTATGGATTTTATTAACTAATATATGTAAATTTCTTTTGCTTTGTTAAAATTGTCCCATATGTATATATATGCACAACACAAACACTGAAACAAGGAATAGAGGATAAATTAGTTAGCCACAGTTCTAAGATGTCATTTTAATTTTCTGCCTCACAAACTATAATTCTTATTCCAAGGTGACAATTAATGCAGTATTGAGATGGTTGTGGTATCTATTCTAAATAATACTGGGTGTCTCAAGAATCTTACATATTACATAGCAATCATTATATGAACATGTGTTGATTCCAGAGTTTAAAGACATTTTAGAATACTTAATACATTATTGACTAAGCTATAGTCCAACAGTCATCATGATTCTTATTTTTTGACCTCAGGTTTTTTTTTTACACAAGATGTATGTGTAGAAATAGTGTAAACAGCCTCAGGGACTGAGAAACTCAATTCACTGGGGGGACAAGGGAAATGGTAAGAAAACAGTACGTACCATTACAAGATGGCAATGCTCTGTTCCATGCTGGCTTTCCATCTGCACCAATTACACATGTTATAGTTGAAGGTTCAATAATCTTATATCCAGAATCACACTGGTAAGTAATGGTTGAACCAAGCTTAAAGTCTGTTCCAATCCTTGTGCCATTCATGATGTTTCCAGGATCAAAACAAGCTTCCCGTGGCTTTTCTGTTAAAATGAATTACAGTAAATCTATATACACTTTCAATTAAAAACAAAACAAAAAACAAGAACAACAATTATCAGTGGGTTTTTTCAATCAGCTTAAATTTTTCAACAACTTAGTGATATATAATTCTTGTTGAATCATGGATCATGGATGTTTGTATAAGATTGGGTATAAGATTGGTTATCTGGAAGAGGAACTTATACTGAGAGGATCTAAGCAAGAGCATTTTCTTCCTACCTTTTATAGCAGAACCCTGCAGAAGCTGAATGGCTCCAATAAATTTTAGTGTTTAGTATTTAGTAGAAAAATGGCCAGTTCTAGAATTCACCACTTCTATACGTATATTGGTGACAAAAGGAAGATTATGGAAAATGTGGGTCCTCTCCAGAAAGAAATGGAAGAACTGGTTACCCAGTACACTGAGAAGGCTCAAGTAGTCAACAAGGGCTTCTAGCGATAGGACAAGGGGGAGTGGCTTCAAACTGAAAGAGGGTAGGTTTAGATTAGATACAAGGAAGTAATTCCTTACCATGAAGGTGGTGAGGCATTGGAACAGGTTGCCCAGAGAAGTTTTGGATGTCCCCTCCCTAGAAGTGTTCAAGGTCAGGTTGCATGGGGCTTTGAGCAACCCAGTCTAGCGGAAGGTGTCCCTAACATGGCAGGGGAACTAGTTGATCTTTAAGTCCCTTCCAACTCATATTGTTCTATCATTTTATACATTTTATATAAAATATTGAATAATATACTTCAGAAAAATATTAAATTATTAAGCAAAAACATACTGTCCATTGAGTACAATAATTTTCTTAAAGACTGTATTCTGTTCTTGTATCTTTTATTTTTATCTTATTATAATTTTGTTTAACTTCTATTTGCAGAGAGGAACTCATATCAGACTATGCTGAGAATAAAAAATAGACACACTGTGAAAATGTGTATGCACATTTTCAATTGCCGTCTTTATCTCTTTATCTCCTTCTGCTCAATATTTCATTTTCTTTCCTTGCAGGCCTTGCAGATTTCCGGGAACAAATTGTTTTCCCATTTTTTTGATATTTTTTTAGACAGGGACAAACAGTCTAAGATTTCATTTATGGCAATATGACAATTACTTTGGGAAGAAGAACCTTGCACATATGGAGAATAATGCATGATGCTGGATGACAGAAGAAGACTAAATATAAAAATGATTTTATAGTTATTTTTCACTCCTCTCTCTTTTATAGGTATATTTTTTCTGTATTTCTTTGATCTTTTTGTCTGTCATTTTTAACATGTACATTAATGTGGTTTGCTTCCATTGTCAAGAATAAGAAGCTGAGGCAGCACTTCTGCTGCTGAAAAACAGCTTGATAAAACTCAGCAAAGATTACAATCAAGCCCTGGACAACATCTGTGACTGGAAATAAAACCAGCATCTTCAATGATTTTCTGGCTTTAATAAACAGTCAGCCTAACCCAGTCTCTATCTAGTAAGAGGCACCCCCCTCAAAAAAAAATTGTAAGCAGTATTTATTCAAAAATGCATTTGTAGATTCAAAACAATCTGGAAAGGAAAATGTACTAGCATGTATTGACAAGAAAGAAAAAGCAGTCAGGTGGTATTCTTGGGTAAGACAATTTCAGTATTGTAAAACTTTTTTCCAAATGTTACTTTTGATGTGCATCTTCTACCTATTTTTTTTTTCTGGAAGATGAAAATGTGCATAAATGATGTGAAAGAGATTTCATGAAATAGGATTTCTGTGTTCCCTCACATATTAACAGAAAGTAGTTTTTAAAACATACATTGATGCATCAAGGTATTTGGCAGTTCAGTTATGAGTACATACAGAAGTAAACAGATTTGAGTGTCAATAATTACTAAATAACATTTTTTCCTTTTATTTAGATTACGATGAGAACAGTACCTTTATAGTCAATGGCAAATCCTGACATTCCAACAGAAGCATCACTGCGAAAAGCCAGAAACAGACTGTTACCACTGCTCTCTATTCTCTCAGGAGCCTGTGAGCCTTGAAAACTGCCAATTAGAGGACTGTTGGAATCTTCTCCTTCATAAATATGTAGAAAATCATAACTGGGTTCCATATTGAAACTGAAAATAAAGGGAAAAAATAATTAAGTCTTCAAATTTTTTTAATGAGATAAACATTACTGTGACTGTAGCTGCCAATTTTCTGCCTAACACATTTTCTTCTCCAGAAATAAATGTCTTTCTAAATATGATTCACAGTAAAAGTTCACTAACTTTCAATGGAGTTCTTTTTACCATTTGTATGAACACATTCAGCTTTCTAAAAGCCATCAGGAATATCCTCCCACCTTTCTTAAACACCTTTATCAAGATCATGGAATCACTTTCTTCAGAAAGGCTTCCTCTTACCAGTGACCAGAGGAATGATCCAGAAAAGTAGCTTGAATTAAAAGTCCAGATTTAATGGGCTAAACTGGATTATACTAAATCCACCCATTACAAACATAAGTTTATCATTTTAGAAACAAGATGCTTTCATATGGATAGACCACTATCTTGGAACTTGTTTCTGTTCTTACCCATATGATATCAGACATGATAAATTAATGTGAATTAATATTAATTCTCACCAAGCCTTCTATGTTATGCTGTATATGATAACATTTTTTTACAAAGTAATTATGAAGATAATACAAATGGAATGTATTTCAGAGGAATTTAATTGAGGTGAGTTCTGAGACAACATAAAGATAAATCTCAGGCAGTTCTAGGAGAAATGCATAGAGAGTTAGATAAAAGGATATACTAGGAACACTGGAGAAAATATAAGAAAATTACAACTGCATTAAAAAGGGCAAGCAAGGATTCAGGTGGATAGTTTTGGCTTTTTTTCTATTTATCTTTGTAGAACAAAAAAAAAAAAAAAAGTCTTTTTCCCAAATGTGATGGTCAGCTGTTTCTCTTTCTATTATACCAGTTAGTATTGTTAGATGCAAACTTTTCCAAATTATGTAAGACAAAAGGAATAATATCTTTAGCTAGGTAATCAGCAGGAAACATTTTCATAATGACAAATAGAAACAGCTTCATATAATCAATATTATTTTATGCCTTATTTTCAAGAGGTAAGAGAAGCCAGAAAAATATTTAAAAATATTTGCTATTTTAGTTGAGGGTTTTAGAAGTGTTTGAAGGAATAGAAACCTAAAGGCCAAAGCAAAGGAAAATCGAATTGTACAGAGCAATGGTTTTCAATCTTTCTGTAGGAAACACACATTTGACAAAACATTTTACATCTCCTTATTCTCAGTCCACATTTGCATCCTGTGCAGACACTGCTGCTTTCTAAAAGCCAGTTCTGCGAGAATAGCAGAGGCTTCAGCTGTAGCATACTGCCAAGTATGAGAAAGGTTAGGTGAAATGAACAGAAAATGGTATGTTAAGAAAGTAGGTTTTGCAGAATAATGTCAAAGAGACATTATTTCCTCTGCTTTCCATCATCTGCCAAAGGTCTTGGGGGTCTGGGGAGGTCCCTGCTCTCCCGAAGGTGGCCAGTGTTACTGCAATTTACAAGAAGGGTGTGAGGGAAGACCCAGGGAACTCCAGGCCTGTCTAACCTCAGCTATTGAAAACTGTGTGTATTACTAGACTGCAAGAATTTAGAAAACTTACTGGAAGTATAGCATGAACAGAAAATTCCATTATAGTGATCATATTGTACTCCTTATAATAGTACAAACAAATCTGAATACTGAAAAAGTTTCTTCCATCTTATTTGAAATGGAGCATTTGAGCCAATTATTTAGGCAATCCACAAAAATACGCTGCCTACTGCACCTGTCATGTGACACCTTCAAGAGTGGAATTAGTGGAGAACTGTTGTCATCTATATGCTATTTGATCAAATACCTGAATAACAAAATTACCACATTTTTTATTATATAATTTCAAGTACCTTAGGATTCCATTCTTTAATTTTGTGTCTATCAATAGTTTTTAGAAAATAAACTGCAGTCCATAAGTAAAGAAACTGGATTTTTTTTTTGGTTTGGTGTTGTTTGGTTGTTGTTGTTTTGGTGTTATATTGTTTTTTTTCACACAGAAAGGGTACAAATATTACACAGCAAAATTCTCAACCTAAAAGAATCACAATTGATCAACACTCCACTGAAGTCAACAGCAATATTTCCATTCTTAGCTTTAAAATCACACTTAAAACACAGTATCAAAAAATGAAAAAACAATGCATTTGTGTCCATTGATATAGCAAGCAATATGATTATATAGGACTGACTCAATTAGAAACAATAAAAAGAGTACATGGATATGACTATATCCCTGAACTTCAACTTGTAAAAATCTATGCAACACATATAGGTTGATTATGGAACACAGAGGAAATAATTAAAATTGTGATACAACGTTATCTCAAAGTCTTTTATCTCTTGCCTAAGTAGAACAATTCTTTTTCTGATCTATGCACTTTAAGCAAAGTATATTTAGGCTGTATTTCTAAAAACCTGTAAGAACTGACTTAAAGATAGAATTTCCACTGCACTTTAACTCTCGACTATTAGGTACAATAGCATAAATCAAGCATTTCAACAAATTGATAAGGTCTTTCAAGGACTTTTATTTGCTATGTCACAGAAAGCTTTGTTCTTCAGGAATATATTGGATAGCAAAAGTACCATATAGCTATATATTTTTCTTTTACATTATTTGGAATCAATGATACAGCACGTATTAGATATATGCTCCAGGATGTAGCCAGAGAATTTAATTAGAAGCTTTAAGAAATTATAAATATTGTCATTTTTATATTAAAACTCTTTAAAACAGAGACATTCACTGAGAAAAGGTACCTTTTGAATATCAAGGCAATGACAAAGTCAGGGTTTACTTTTATTCTCCAGTCACATTCTTTCCCAGGAGGATAAGGCTGTGGATAGTTAGGTGATAAAATAACTCCTGCTGGGCCTGTCAGGTTTCCTCCACATGCAGCTGTCACAATGTAAAAAGAAATAGGAATATGGTCACATGTTAAATTTACAAAATCATATTAGCTGTTAAGTAGGAGTAAAATGACTTCTACAGTCACCAAAATTAATAATAATTTTTTTTAAAAAGTAGAACTTTCCCATTTCCTGTTAGCAAAAATATTTCTATTTTCCTTTTAAAAAAGGGACCTCAGTTCAATATTCAAAAGCGGTACAGGAAAAAAATCTTTCTAAAGGAATAAAAATATGAAGTTAAGTAGCAAGTCCTGTATATTTTTTTTATTACTTAATCCTGTCTCTATAATACTGAAAATTTCTTATGTACTGGAAGTACTTTAAGAACTGGGAAAGCTCAGTAGTAGGACTCAGGTTGCAGTTTCTATTGACCATAGATGTTGCAGAAACCAGTTTTATTCACTTAGTAAAGATATTACACAAATCAAAAATCAAATAAAATCATTTAGTTACCATGAATTGAATGTGACTTTTAAACAGATAAGGATTCCTAGTCTCATAGATGATAACTAACGAAGAAAGTAAAGTAGTCAACACAGGCTGCATCTACATTACCAAGTCAACCAGACTCAGAGAAACACATTTTTACTGCAAACCAATTGGTGCTAAGGATTTGGAATCTACACGAAACATTTTAAAGAGGTTTCTTTTCAGGCTGCTCCATTTATAAGTCAGCATACTAAAGTACGAACTTTATGAAAATTTTAAAATGACATATAATGGTTTTACAGAACTCTTAAGGTTTCTAATTACCATTGTCATGTCTACACTAAAGATTACTTTAATCTGCTTTCCCCTTCAATGTCACCTTGGCTATATGGAAGAATAACAGGAACTATGTATATACTTTTTGCCCAAAGGGATTCTCTCTTTCTTTCTGTCTTATTTCCTTCTTTCTTTTATGTTTGTTTTGTTGGGTTTTTTTACTAGACTGTAAAGAAATATGGAGTGATTATAACTGGCATTCAAAGTACAAGTATGAATCTTCTAGACCTTTAGATATGATATATATATTAATTTTTTATTTAGATGTTTAATTTGTGAATGATCCCAATATGTTCAGTAAGCATTTTCATACTGCTTTTTTGCACTGCACATAAGGTATACAGAAGACAGTAAGCAGATTATGTGCTGCTCCAATTCTGTTACATGATATGGAGTTAGAATAACTATCTTCCATTATCTTGAATCCTGCACAATATTACTACGTCAGAGAAACAGAGGGACTGCAGTTGTTTGAGGATATGCTGTTTTGGAAAGTGCCTCTCCAAAATGCCTTGTAGAAAGAAAAAGCATTATGTTTATTCCAGAGATACTGTATCTGGGTTTTAGGATTGCTAAAGTAAGTCTTCATTTAATTATAAATCAGTAGGCAACAAAACAACAAGGATTTTAAAAATTACTATGTCTAGCAGGTAAATTTGCAGATGTTGATTACTCTTAGAAAACCTACACTGATGGCCTTAAAATACAACTCAGCAAGACTTCTAAGCCTGTAATTATTACTCTACTGACAAGAACCCCAGTGAAACCTTTATAGAATCCAGCACTATGGATCCACACTCTCCTGGTGCTATGGAAATATATTTAAGTTCTTTCAACAGCATTGTCACTTGTATCCCCTTCTCTGCATCTACTTTTGCCAATAAGTATCCATCTTCCAAGGTATTGCAGAGTATGGGCATTTATTCTGTGAGATAATGCAGAAAGTTTTCAGAATAAATAATGGATCACAGTTATGTAACCAAACTATTACGTAGAAGAACATTCTAATGAGACCATTTCGACATGACTTTTTTAATCCAAATCACCACTTCTGTTTAATTATTTCTATTAGACTTTGTCAATTTTAAATGTTTACGAAGTTTAAAGAATAAAGTAAGAAAATCACACCCAAAAATACTGTTAATCAAGAGAGTGAGACTGACATTGTCTGTAAGTACAAAATAACTGAGTTCTGCAGAGATCATCGCTCCAGCATGAACACCACATGCCCAGTAAACTGAAAAAGAAATCTGATTGGTATGAGTCCTGAATAGAGACTAACATCTCATCTTAATACCTATGCATGTAGGAGGATCGGGTTGCCAGAAGAATCGGTTATTCAGTTGCACACATGTAATTTTAGCCTGTCCTTGCAGCTGATAGCCAGGGTCACACTGGAAGGTGGTGGTGTCTCCAGGTTCTCTGCTGTCTCCGTATCTAGTGCCATTCTGTGGTGTCCCAGGATCATTACAAGTTGATGCAATGGAAGCTGTAAGGGAATGATGAAATAAAAGATGTAAGGTGTAGATACTTACTTACCATCCATAATTAAATGCACCTGTTCACATTACCATTCCAACCAGAGACAATATTATTTGCTCTTCAGTTAATACAGGAAGGCATTTTGTTCCTTTACTTTTACAAAAATCTGCCCACTGAGATACATCATGATTATGTTGACATTCTGTCAGTATCTTTAGTATAAAAATGGCCTGATTTTGTCCAGTTAATACACCAAAAGAACTAGTAACTCCTTTTCTCACTTTAATATTCTGGTTATCAAAACAGATTTTATGCCTTTTGGACAATAGTGTAAGTATCATGTTGTAAATAATATTGTTTTATAGTCCTACAATCCTGCAGCACGCAAATGGTGTTTACCCCCATCTGGCTAAATCAAATAGCAGTTTATGCAGCCCTGAAGTTTTCATTTCAGGGGCAAGAAACAACTTTCTTGGAGATCACTTAAACTGAATCTTAGCAAAATATCTCACTTATGATCAGTTCTCAGTAGCTGGATAGGGATTTTGCTCTCTAAAAGAATAAATTAATTTAAAAAGCAATGTTAAACTAACCATCAGTATGGTATGACTTAAAGCAAGTAATCACCCAGAAAGTGGATACACAAATCTACATCTACTGTGGATTTCCAGAAGATGCCAGGTCTCTTCTGGCTTCGGGTTCTCTTCTACTGGCTTCAGGTATTCAGACATCCTGAGTTGCAATAAACTTTGCAGTCTTCCAAAGGAAAGGAAGTCCCATCTCTGGAGACTAATTTCCCTACTGAATTGCACTCTGTTTCCTACTAGTCCTTATCCAAACATCTTTTTCAAAGAACTTACTACAACTGCGAACAAAAGCCAAAATAAGAAGTCATAAATCCAGTGCCACAATTGCCACTAATGGTACTCATGCCTACCACCAATATGCAACCTTCCTGACCATAAAAATACATTTTCTGAACTAACAGCTGCATCTACTCCTTCTGTCCACACCAAAAGGGTATACCACTATAAGAAACAGTAAGAACAGCTAAATATTTGCAAACCTGAAACAGCTACCAGATTGTACAACTGGAAAACTTTTTTCTTTTCCCTGTGTTGTGTAAATTTTCGGAAGAGAGAAAGGTTGAAAGAAAAAAAAAAGAGTAAAATAAGAAACAACCATTTTGGACTCTTAAAGTAGTTTTATGTTATGTTCAAGCAAATGGGTGGTAACAGATATATTGCAGAAATTGTAAAACATCTTTACGGGAGAATTTGTCGATTATTATAATTAACACATTAGAAACACATAAAGTTTGTTTAACATTTCATTGTTCATAGTTTTTTGTCCTTGTTTCCATTCCTAAACAATAGATCTCATACTTTGGATCGTTCCTACATGTACATGAAGTAAAAGATACGACAGGTTTTTTAACCGTGGTGGACTTTTTTCCACTAGGAATTAAAGTACTAGCTGTCACTACTAATGACTACTGTGTAAGCATTCCCCAGGCACCACTCTTGACAACTTACCTGACACCCCATAGTAGTGCAGGTTACTAAAAGTATGTTTGGCCACAAGGGAATGAAAGCATGGTCATGACCTCAGAGAAGTTTTTCCTGATTTGACAGACAACAACAGCTCTGAACAATGGATCGCTCTAGTGTATAGCTGTTAAAGACTTGCAATTCTTTCAAGTAAATGAGCACAAGCCTGTCTCTATCATTAGCTGCTGTCTTTTTTTTAACATATCTCTGAATAGATTCATTTTCTTCTTAAAAGGTTATGCTATATAATATTTCAGCAAACAACACTTTCCCCATTTTAACTGTGTCAAGTATCCATCCATTAGAAAGGACTGATGCCTTCTAATATTAATTTCACTGTTAGACTCCATTTCTTATATACAAAGTTCTAAATTTTAAAATTTATCACATATTTAATAAACAAAATGTTAACACTGTTGGTCTTGCAGCATCAGAAGTTATTTAATGTATTTGAAACCAACAACCTTTTTATTGTGCCAAATACACTTGATCCTAATTAAATAGAACACCAGACATTTAAGCACTGATGTGTCATCTAATAAAGTGAATATTTAGACAGACTGTCAACTTCTCAACTTGCTTCCTTTCCAATTTGTTTCACTTCTCAAGAATCCCAAGAGATTCTGTAACTGCATGAAAATTACAAGTCTGATATTGCTTCATTTGGTATTTTGCAAATATCCGAGGTATATAGAGGTCATATGCATTTATAAGTAATTCAGAAATTAAAAATTACCAGCTTTCTGTCACTACTCTTCTTTTATAACATTTAACAAGTAAAACATACACACTGTAAAGCAAGGAAAGCAATAACTTCCTTTTAGGCTCAAGTATGCAAAATCAAACTGAATTACATAGTTAGACTTTTAAGAAACAACTGAGAAAAATTAGGTTCCTAAAACGGCATAGCCAGGAGATGAGATGTGAATGCCACTAAGCTGGAAAATAAGTAATTGCTGCTTCTCAGCTCTTGTATATGTGCTCTAAGCCTTAAGCTTAGATGATACTCAGTGGGTTATAGAGTAATCCTCTGTACAGATTTCCCATCACTTACTGTCTCTTCTGCTCAGAGAGGAACAAGCTTCTGTGTGCATTAAAGATGGAACTTAGAGGTAGGTTCCAGAAGAACAGACAGCTGGGAAAACCACAGATTACTAAGGAGTTTTCAGACCTCCATCTGTAGATAGCCACTGTTAAGCCTCCCTGTTTCTAATTTAAGAATCTTTCACAATCCTGAGTTAGATTTATTTTGTATTTGGTCCTCAAATTATATTTCAAAGTTGATTGGAAATTGAACTGCAAATCAACAGGAGACTGCTTTTGAGAATGTGACACTGTATTTGCATGGCTGCACACTTGTGAGCAAAATGATAGATTTTCGGCTAATTTATCTTTTACTCTTTTTTGTTTTTTATATAATTTTTAGCTTGTATTCCCTTGTACCTCAAGGAAATAAAAACATCGCCTCCATCCAAATAATTTTCACTATGTCTGTGGTAAAAACCATTTGCTGTAGTGTTGTGCTACAGACACTATTTCTTTTCTATTCCACATGGTTATAGAAACAATATAGACTTTTCCAGGCTTTTAAATTGCACAAGCTTCCCCTGTTTCGTGCATTATGTTTGCATAATAATAAGCCTGAAAAGGAATTTTGCATATCAAAGCTGAGATGTATGTAGGATTTTCAGTGATTTCAGACTAACATTTCAAAATGTCAAGGAATAATGTTTGTTCTCTAAAAAGTAACTTACATAACATGAGTAAATGTACAGACTAAGTACTGTGCAAATTAGCATCAACAACATATTTAAGTACCATGTATTGTCCAAGGATGTAAAGAAAAAAGAAACCCAAATGCCAATGCAGCCTCTTTATAAAAGTCTGGAGTATAAAAGCTCGTAAGTTTACAGATAACCACCAAAGTAACCTACAAGATTCATTTTTGCTTAGTTCCACAGGAACCAAACGAAGAACTGCTACCCCCTATGAGGCTGAGGATGCCTTCCCCAGGCCATGGATTAGATGATGGATAGGAGTGCAATGACAGTTTCATTACCATGGTTTCATCACCGTGTTATTGTGAGCATGAAATGCAACATTTATAACATCAGAAACAGCAAAAGACACTGAGCTGTGAAATTATTAGGTTACAGACTTGAAAAGGGTTGAATTCTTGTGTCTTGTGTCCTTTTATTTTTATTTTAACAAGGGATGTCTTAATGGATTTTTTTTCTATCGAACTCAAAATTTATTTAGTTAGTAAGGCAGATATGTGATTTTGCATTATGCATTATAAATTTCTTTTAAAAATATATTTTTCTGCTAGTCCCCTTTTCCCAAAAATTTAATTGTGAACCAATCTGGAGCAATGGCATGATGAATTCTAGCAATGAAGATTCTGTCATGGAAATACTTATACTACTAAAATGTGGCAGCTTAGGCCATTAGGCAAGTGATTAAAAGATATTTCAACAATAAAGGAACAATTTTCAAGACAACAGTACTCAGTTCAAGATAGGTGACACAGTTACTGTAAAAGTTGCTGCAGCCAAACAAATGATCAAATGGAATTGCAAAGGTGGACAAAAGCAGAAATCATTTTTTAAATAGATTTGTCAGATTAAACCCAATGCCATTAGGAACAACCAAACAGCTGATAGCTAAGCTTTTGCCAGAGGAAGTATGTTGTAAACAGATGTGTCAACATCTGACAGAATAATTTCCAAATAATTGTTCTAATTATAATTGGTGTAACTTGCTTATTTGTATTATCATAATTGGTAACTTTTGTTGTTAAAGATTTAGTCAGGCATCTTTACTCACCATTGCTTATTTCTGAATATACTTCAATAGCAAAATTTAAAAATATTGAGAAAGCAAGCAAACAACAGAAAAATCAAGAGTGAACAACCAACTATACAAATGACTTCATTTTGTATCTTTACTTTTAATAATATTAGTGTCTGAAGTTCTAATAAGACAGAAATATTACAATAAATTGAGAAAAAGTTCTTTGCTACTTTATTAACATCTTGACAGTTGTTTTACACTAACAAAAAAAAAGAACACGTCTTTGTTCATATGAAAGCAGGGATAGGCACATTTTTAATTAAAATGAATGCTTACAGACTACTATAACTAAGAGAAATTAACAATGCTGCAGAACCACAGATAGAAATAGAAAATTATCATACATAGGTCTGACTCTAGAAAAGCCAGACATCTCCAAAAAAATTATTAGGGTTGTTGTTTTTTTTTTAAATTTTAAGTAGACTGTGGATAAAATCCTTTGATGTATTTTTTGCCTTGAAGACCAAAATCTGTAAAACCACCTAAAGAATTATAAATACATCATTTAGTTGAAGAAAAGGATACAGTTCTCTTAAGTTACAACAGCTGAGAATTTATCTGAAGAAAAAAAGGATAGACTGTAAGGGTAGAACTAATATTAGATATTTTTAAACTAAGGCTATCAGAGCCTGTAAGAATGACAGTATGACTAGAAACTACCAGTACTGTTCCTATCATCTGTCACTTCTATTGTTTTTGCTAAATATCAAGTAAAAAAAAATATATATATACAGTTAGAAATAAAAACTCTCAATAAAATAAACTTCAGGTCAGTAAAAGCAATGGACCATCCATTAGCATGGGATCCAAGTGCTTACAGAAGTCTAAAGTAGATGAAGATTAAACATTCAGGGCAAGATTGATCTGCTTCAACATAGGTGACTAGTCTCATTTCAGATCCCTTATCATACCCAGGGAATCAACACAGGACTGGAAGACAGGAGTGAAAACTTATGGTTGTGTGACCTTCTGCAGTGGCAGACGGAGACAAGCCAGCACACTTTATGGCATCTCAAAGGAAACTAGACACCTGGGAAAAAACAGATAGGATTCATTTCATCTGACCTTAAATATTCAAAAGTTTGAAAATTACTGTTAGTATATCTAGACCTGTAGCTGATAAGAAGAAAAAGGCAACTTCAGATGGAAATTTATCCTGTTTACCTTAGATATGTACAACAGAATTAAGCTACATTAGATAGCACTTTTTTAATGGTTAACTTATGAAAGAAGTTTTTGCTACATGTAATTTTGTTTCTTTGCAATAAAGAAGCCAAATACCCAATCTGCCTCTACCCTTGTGCCAGAAGGAGCTGGTCAACATCTCTGACTGGTAATACATAGCTTAAATGTATTTAATCCCCAGAGTAAAGGTCAGTTTTGTACACTGAACTTCAGTTTTTGTCCTTTTATGCACAACTAAATGGTAATTAGGTTTTAATGAAAAGCATTAGGCTGATTACAATTAACATAATCACTCTTGTCAGTTCATGTCCTCATGCTCTACATGCTGAGCTGAGTGGGTAAGACAGGGCACTTTAACGTTCAAACATTTTGCAAGATTCAGCCAATTACTCTTTTTTTTAATTAAAATGCCTCTAATTACATTTACAATAAATGGTAAGTAATTTATAAGTGATATTTTCTGATCTACCTCACACTACCCTTTCACAGCACCTCTTTTTTAGTAAGAGGCAGTTAAGGCATTCTAGAGTGCAAAGTAGAGAGACTAATTAGCACATTCACAGCACAGTGAAACAAATTTTCGAGATGAAAATTAGCACTTTAATGTTTTGTGTTTAAGTTGCTCTTTTGATCTGATACTCTGAAATGTATATCCTTTATATGATTCCCTTTATATGATAAAGGGATGTTCATGGATGCAGACACTCATCCCAGTTGCATAATCCAATAAGGAAGCTGCATTATTGAAGGTTTTCCATTTCTGTGTAAATCTGAACCTGAAATTTACTTCTTCAATTATAATTAACAGTTTAATGAAATACTCATTAACAGATGCAGCACTAGAAAATCTTTCACATGACACAAAGACAGAAAACTTCACCAATTACCTTCATAGAACTCATAAAAAAGTCTATATCTTCTGCAATTGCCAAAAACAAAAGTTTGAGCAATTCAGAAATCTTTTACATATTGAGTTACAAACTACTAAAGTACTGAAATGTCAATATTCTGTGCAGCTTTGCTACAAACTGTCTGACAGTTTGAACACACTATGAATACTTAAGCATGTAAAGATTCCCACTTAGCCATAGATGAATTACTTTAAATCCTGTACATATCAAGGCCACAGTGGTCTGCTCATTGCCTCAAGAAGACTAAATAAACTAGACTCTGATTTTTAGATTAAATAACTAAACATTAACATATTCCTTAAATCCTATTTTTCACTCCTTACGATTTAAATATTAGTGACACATTCCACTTGTCAAGCAGAGTGAATGAAACTATTTTCCTTATACTTGAGCACTCTGCTCTTCATGACTAATTCCAATCAATTCCAGTAAGACATAGTCTGCAATTGTCAGCATGATCACTCAGTGCATCCATCAGATATTATACTAGGATGGGAAAAACAGTTATTTTTTGTTAAAGCATTAAATTGTCTTCTACTTACTCTTAGTACCACTGAAGGTTAAGGAATGTGTTGGTAAACTGAACGGCTTAAATATTTCTGTCCTTTCAAAATCTGTGCATAAAGTTATTTTCACATAATGCAATGTTAAATGTGTTTGTTAAACCTGACCCTGACAGGGAAAAAAACCCCACTTTTATTTCCACGGAAGTAAAACTTATCCCATTTTTCAAAAAACATGAAAAGCAGCATATTCTATTGCACACTGGTGGGAAATTTTAGAAAAATTTTTTCTGCCCTTTGTCTTTAATTCATTTTACATACTTTTAACTAAGTTTTTTAGGCTGATGAAAGAGTGTTTTGGGGAGGTGGATACAGCATTCAGAAAAGTCCAGGAAAATGAAGTAAATAGGTAAATGTAAAATGCATTATTTAGAGACTAGGAAACCCCCCAGGTTTGTATCTTCATGCAAATAATAATGACAAAGATGGTTAGAACCCTTTACTTCTGAATGACATCATCTATGAAGAACAATACTTCTACTCACGCACATTAATTCATAATTTTCCTATGTCTTGATCAGAAATACATGCATTGTATCTAGCCATTTAAGGATGCAATGACTGAATCAAAGACAATGATACAGTCTTCTCTGTCCTGCCCTGGTCTTTAAGTCAAAATAACATAGAAAAACTCCACATACCCAGTTTTAAAATATTGATCACTTGTCTAATGTTTATCATAATTTCTCTATAACACAGAGAAGCTTTCACTTTATACCTAAAGATCAATTTGATTAGTTTTACAGTAAATTTTTAAGTGTATTTCAGTACAGTAAGGTGTGTTTTATTTTTTAGCTTAATCATAAAAAGAATGTTTAAGGTCATAAAAATCATGCATCATGCAGCCAATGTTTTGAGAAAAAAATATCCAACCAACATAAATTATTAACATGAAAGAATACATTCTTAGGTAGCACTGGTGAGAATATTTAAAACTATTTGTGCTGAAGGAAAGTTTTGTATGTACAGACCCTTTTGACTTGTTAAATAATGCTAATTAGATAAAGCTAGGTCTGTGATTGCTGTAGAAAACAAGGAATAAAAAGACCTAAAATATTCAAAGCAAATCCAAAAATTGTCCCTAGTTGTAGCCATTTGCATAAACACATAACATAATTAAAAGAATATAATCTCTTTTATTCTAAAGACTGAGGAAGTTGCAAGATGAGAAAGAGTTAATAAGTATAGGAATAATCTATGGGTATGAAATTATTATATTTGAGAAGAAAAATATTTACATACTTGAAAACTGAATGGAGAAGCCTGATTTGCTGATGAAGAAATCACTGTCAAATTGTAATGTTAATGAGTTGAAAGTGCTGTGAATATCCTCTGGAAGAGCCGAGCCGCTCCACTCTTTGAGAAGTATGCTGCTCTCAACAGGCCCATCCCATACCTTCAAGATGTCATGAGCAACCTCAGTATCAAAAACTATAAAATGCAGACTGCAAAGAGAAAGTAAAAGCACTGTGCATTACTTGTTAAACACAATTACACAAAACTCCAAGCAATCATTCTTAAACTGTAGTTTTAGGATGTTGTTTAGGACCCAAGAAGAGCTGGTGGTCCTGCACAGCTATTCATGTTTCCTGTTGAACATGCTGCTCTTGTAAGAGACATGCAGTTCTGTTTTATAAATATCTGAATGACAGAAAATGCCATTATGGGGCTTAAGTCCTCAAGACTTAATTTATAAGTATATAAATTATCTTATTTTGACGATAAATATTTTAAGGTATATGAACTATGATTTCATCAAAGATTTCCTCTTTTAATTCAAATGAGGATAGCAAGAATGCTGTTTTGTTTGAATGATATGCAATTGAAAAAATTGTAGTAGCTACTGGACAGTAGAACATATAGCACAAGAAGTCCTGTCAGCATGACATTTCCTTTCCTATACAAAAAAGAGAAAAATATAATGGATTGGCTTTTTGCTAAAGTTCATAAAATATAAAACTGTATTATAATACAATAATCTGTATTTACCTCCAGTTGAAGAATTATATTTATTAAGGTGTTCAGGAATGTTATCTTACTAGACAAAATATGTGCATTGTCTCCAAGTCCTGAATGTTTACATTCTTAATGCTGTAGAAATCTAATACGTAAATATCAAAATGTCTTTTTTTTTTTTCAAATAGTTGTGTGACTTCATCTTATTAGTCATTAACTGGAAATCATTAATTCGAAAATTGTTATTTAAACAAAAATAATGCTTTGAAATAACCCATGATGGTGTAAATTCAATATTTGGCTTAGTGAAACAGGATTACAAAAAAAAACGGGGGAAAACCCCCCGATGAATAACTTGTCATTTACTTATATTGTTTTGCCTGTGATTCCCTTTCAAGTCATAATACTCTGTGATTATGTTTGTCTTCCAGAGCAACACATACTGGACGCCTACTCCCAAAGAGGTGGCTGGCCATCACCTACCTACAGAAAGTAGAGAATTAATCTTTTGTTTTCCTCTGCTTCCATGCATGGACAACCTTTGGGTTTTTTTTATTAAACTAACTTTATTTTGACTCACAAGGGGTTTTTTTCATGCTATTTTCTCCCTGCCTCATCCTGCTCCCGACCAGGAGGTCAATGATAGGTGGGCACATGGTATACAGACAATGTCAACCCACCACAGACATTTTCAGGGCCCAGTGTGGGTCTTGAAATAACATCACTTTTGTATGAAAGTGCTATAGCTATGGTAGTAATTGTTAAGTTCCTGTGCAGGTCACAGAGTTTGTTGGCTTCACTGATTAGCTCTTTATTTCGCTGAATTTGGGAACATGTTAATTCAAACAATGGGTCTGTGCTTTGCCCTGGCATTGATGGCCTTGCTGTGCTGGCAGAGCTGTCTTGTGGAGAGGATGAGGGAATGCAGTGTTCTTTACCTACCTGTTGCAACATTCTTTTCCTACCTGTCATTCACGGGAATTGTTTTATTATGCAGATTCCTGAGGTTCTATTTCAAGAACCTCAAGCTGTTTAATACAACTAATTACCACTATAACATATTCTGGGGTTTGTGGAATATGGTGTTGTCCTGGTGTAAAAGACAATTTTTGGGTGAGGCAATACTCAGAGGTGCCTTGAATGCTGGTTGTCTTGTCCTATATCCAGGGACTTTACACCTGAACAGGCAAGCAACGCTGGAAAACTGATGCAACACCTGATAGAAGTGTATCTTGACTACCCCAGTGAAAACCAGCAGCTTGTGTGGAAAAATATGAGAATTACTAAAAATTTATAAAATACTGAAGTCAACCATAAATATTGAAATTTAGCATGTACCTTATTGTCTTGCCTGGATCTGCTTCAATAATCCAAGTGCAATGAAGATTGTTGTCATATGGTGCTGGGTAACCAGGGGACAAAATGCGCCCCGATGTAGCAGCATGAATTCGACCACCACACTCGGCTGCAAAAGAAGGATTACATTTCTAATCAGACCTTAGTAACTTGCACTTCCATTTTCTATCCATTCCACATCTCTGTGTTTTCTAAAAAGTTAATAGAGTGACCTTAAACTTCTGAAGTAGTACACATACATACAAACTAGGACATGTACATAAGTTAAAAATTAACACAATGATGTCATTCCTACCTTGTTATAAAGAAATAAACTGGACTTCTGTGATTATGTTACTTAACTGACCAGACAAGTTCAATATGTACTGAGACTACAAAAGCTTAATTTCAGCGTTAGCAAGACAGCAAAAATGTTTCAGAAATATTCCATCTAACATGGTTGGATTTTCTAACAAGAAATGGTTGAATTTAAACTTCACAGCACTGAGTTTTATAATTAAAATAGCTTTCTGTTTTGCTGTAATGTTAAAATGATTTTATTTTAATGTTTTCAAGTTACTTCTATATCACTTCAAGTTTAATTACACCAAAAACCAGTAGGTATTGTCTAGCAATTTCCTTAGGTATTTAAAAAATTAAATACCATATGCTTGCAAAGCAAAAGAGTAAGTCAGAAAGCTACGATTTGATAGTATGTGGCATCTGGTTTAAAAGGTTTTTACTATCAATGCTATTTTTGTGGAGAGACCAATAGCAATTCTAAGCATCCATAATCAAATGATTCTTATATTCCTTGTTTAGAGCATCATGCTGTTGTCTGGCCAGTGTAAAGACACACCCTGATGAAACAGAACTGTGTAACGGTCATGTGCCACTGAACTAAAAAGGACCATTGATTCTTCAGTTAAGTGATGTACTTGAATTTCCACTTAATTTATAGTGTTGCCTCACAAGTAGTTATTAAAAAATCCTACTGTGGGGATTTATTCAAGCACAGCTGTAGAGTAAGCATAGTAAGACAGAGATTATGGAAAAAACATTGCAGTTGGACCAAATAATCTATCAGCAACACTCCTAACAAATACTAACCTTTATATATGCCACCAAGTCACTGCTCACAACCAAGTTGTTACCATGAGGGAAAACTACCATAAAGGAAATAAGGTGACTGATTTACTTATTTATCCTGCTGGTCTGATCACTCAAAACACTACATTCTATATACAGAACCACAGCAGGAAACAGCTGTAGTACAAAATTCCTTCAAACGTAACCCTTGTCTAGGATTTCAATTAATTACCATTACACAGGAAAGTTTGGAATGTAATTATCACTGTGGTAGATAACTACAGATAAGAAATGCCTGATACAGTATTATATTTACCAAATAACTAAATTTAACTCAGTGAAACCAAAATTTAAACTCAAAATAATTGACGTAAATTCTGAGAAGGCTCATTTAGGAAAAGAATACATCATAAAATTTGGGATGATGCATTATGCATTAAATATTTTTTTAAAAAATCCATTTTAGGAGTGGATCAAAAGTAAACTTTCAGAAGTGATTATAAAAATAATATAAAAACTTTATTTTCCAATATGCAGAAATGAGCACACTGTAAAATCACCACCTCAAAGAATATACTATGTATATAATTATACTATAACTAATAGAAGTGACTTAAACATTTCTGTAAACTTTTAGAGAAGGAATGACAAGAATTCATCGGCTTTCTTCATTAAGGCTTAGAACATAGAAAAAATGAGAATGCATGCTAAGACCAGTATAACAGTGTATCACTAAAAATTAATAAGTGTAGAATGCATGGAATATGCCTATTTATAGGCTTGATATTTTTTGAGAATGAGACTGAAATGATGGTAAAGACAATGAAGAATATAAATGTCACTGAAGAGAACAGCAAATATCAAATGCTGATCTCGAACATGAGCAAAAATAATACATCTGCACAAATAGAATGATATTAAGAAAATGTTTCTGAAAAAGCAGTGGTGTTTGGAAGTTCATGACAACTTCAGAAAAAGAAAAAGAAAAATAAGTCATTCAAATCAGAGTAGGAAAAGGTAAAACTGTGATAACATAAGATAAAACTCATGGAAGGATAAGATTTTATAAGTCTAAAGGGGGAGGGAAGCAAGCCTGAAATAATCTGCAGATACGTAACTGAGTTTTCAGGGATCTTCATGACAACCTTTCCTGTGCACAGAACAGTAAAAAACCCCCACAATTTAATGAAGATAACAGACTGTTTGTAAAAGACTGTAGAAGGAAACACTTTTAGAAGATTCTAAGACAGAATAGTGAACATTTGATTTCATGGGGAACTAATTAACGTTACAGAAGAAATTTAAGCCAGAAATGAGAAGAGGTAGTTTATACAGAATTGATGCAATACCAAATTTTTTTTTAAGGAGAGGAACAAGGACAGTAATTAAAAATATATGTAGAGAGATAAAAGCACATACAAAGATAACTTTTGGTTGAACAAACAGAAAATAAGACCAAGATCTCTCTCAGGATGCCAAAAGAAAACTGATTATTCTATTGTTTGGGGGACATATTTTCACTTGGAGATGAAATAAGATTCTCAAGAAATTCTGGCACAAATGATTCCAAAAGATTGGAAATAGGATACAGAAGCCAAATCTAGTAATGCAAGGCACAAAATCAAAGTACAAAGAGAAAAAAAAATGAAGAAAAAAAGAGAGAGTGGCAATCCTGAGTGAAATATAGAACATTAAAAGCATACCAGTATCAAGAAAACTGGAAGTACAGGTGGAAACATGTGACTAGAAGGTGCATTACATAGTAGGAATACAGTAGTAAACTAAATAAAGTCAGAGTGAAAAAACATACATATTGGTCAAAAATATTTTGAAGAAGGATTATGAAAGATGTTCTACAGGAACAAAGATGGCAATTTTCTTTAGATTCACTTGATCCTTGGTTCCCTAGCTTCCTGCAGGTCAGATTGGAATACACGGGATTTTTTTTTAATTACTACTATTTTAATTGCTGTATGTTTGAGATTTTAACATCCCACATATAGATTAGAAGACAGATCATCATACAAGGAAAAGGAAATAGGTAGATGGTTGGATTTATTCACCTAATAGACTTGAAACCAACAAGTATTTTAGGGTTGATTCTAAGTCTTACTTGGTAGTGAACACAGGCACAAAAATTATTGCAGAAAATGACCTTAGAGAAATTACTTCATTAAATTGCATGGAGAAATAGGCAAAGGAAGGAATAATTAAGGGTCTTCTCTACAAAAGGGCAAACTTAGAGGAAAAAGAAGCTAACCAATTAAACTGAAGAGCATGAGGACTTGAATGCATAAAGAGCCTGGAAAAGTCTTTAAATCAAAGCTGGATAGTTGTTCTGACCTCTCATATATACAGACAAAAACTTACAGATAAAATTCTAGAATCAAGTGGGGGAAATAACCTCTACTAAGACAGCAGAAATACTGCTCACTGATGTTTTTCTGGCACTTAACCCTCTGGATAAGCTGAACGTTTTAACAGAAGGGAGCTTGTTCTTTTGTAGACTGCAAGTCTGTGAATATGTTCAGAAGGAAGCAGGTTCTGGAACAGAGAATGTAGCCCCCGAAATGGGAGAAAGGCAACAAGTCAAGATCGTGTAGGTGAGGTAAGTGCTGAAAGAAGCTGGTGACCTGCCAGCAGCAGGCAGCAGAGGAGAAAACTAAGCATCAGAAGACACACAGAAGAAAAGATTCATGGGAACTTCACGTGAATATTGAAGTTAGGAAGTCACTGGCAATTGCTGGACTGGAAAGCACAACCAGAGGATGCAAGCTGCCTAGTAAATGTACAACGGATTATAGCTATACTAGTGTTTAGTTCTGCATGTTGGCTAGTAATTCTCTATTTAACATTTATGTTGGTTGTAATGAAACAAAGTTTTAGGCACTTGAAGACGTGATATTTGAGGAAAAGGTCTACCTCAAGGCTCTGATAGACAGGGTATCTTAGCAAGCAACAAGGACTACAGAGCACACATATAAAACAATCTGCTAGTGTGGGATGAAAATTAGAAATTAAGTTCACAGGAATGAGATGCTGAAATAATTTCTGATGAAAATAGACGAGGAAAATAATGCCACAACTTTATTTGCTTTATAATGGGACTTTCTTAGTTTATGAAGTGTTTAGACAATACCACTGCCTGTGGTAATATATGACTCAATGACTCAGGGCTTCATCAGAAGTGAAGCAGTAGTCTTCCATCAAAGACTGCTTTATAGAAAAAAAGTGTTTTCTACTAGTTTTATAACCATTAATAGCCAGCCACCTATTTCAGAGAAGTTATACTTCCATGTCCACATTCAATCTTTACTTGAAATTTAAAATATGTTTGCACCATTATCATCTCATAAAGTATAGAAAGACAGAATATTTGGGTTTTTTTCTTGAAACACCAGACCAATCATACCAGACCATTGTCAAAATCCATATTACCTATGCATGTAGGCAAAGGTTTGTCCCAAACTCTTCGATCTCCACTTAAGCAGGTCATAATACTACTACCATGCATTGTATAGCCAGGATTGCAGCTGTATAAAATGACAGTGTCTATAAAATGCCCTTCATCTCGTATCTTGTAGCCATAATTTGGTATGCCAGGATCTTCACACTTGACTAGGTCAAAACCTGCAAACAGAAATGGGAAAAGAAGAAAAAAAAACATGGAGATATAAAATACCAAATAAAATATAATGGCAACGAATCTGATCCTGATGTAAATTAAATTCTCATGATTCAATGATATTACCTATATTCACAGTGACCAAAGATAAATTGTACATAATTTGGGTAAACCACAAACTGAAAGACTAGGAACTAATTATTAATTTGATACTTGATTATGGCATTAGCTTATTGAGGAAAGGATCTTATCTATACTATTCTAAAATAGATTAGTGAGAAATTAACTAATTTATACTGCTTCTATGTTTCATTTTTTTTATTCAGTGGAAAGAAAATATTGGTCCTGGTTTTGGCACTAAGTAGCAGCTTCACCTCCTCACCTAATCTCCATAACCAAGTCAAGAGACCATAGTGGTAACTCAGGAATCATGTGCAAAGGCTACTTCATCCATCCTAGTCTCAAGATCAGTTTCCTCTCTACTGAAAGGAAGAAGTATTCGCACACTCATTTTCAATTAGCATTCTCCTTTTTGTCCTGTTAACATGCTGAATGGTATAAGTACCTCCCTCTGTAATCCATGGAATGAGCAGATCTGTTCTGAGCAGCTACAACTCTTACCACATTTTACGTAGTACTCTCCTTATTGTCTTCATACAGCATTGCTAAAATGTACTGATGCATTCTATATCTCTCCTTTTTCCTTCAGTTCCTGTTGTTGGAACAATAGAAAGGGCAGTTCCAAAATCATCTTTCTCAATTCCAGATTCCTCATTGTGGATTCTTCTTTATTTCTGCCATGTCCCCCAACCAAAGAAGTAATTCTGACTTTACAAATACTTTCCATTTTGCCATCCTTATTTTACTGAAAAGCTTATTTAAGTGGCTCTGAATCAGACTGTTGGTCTTCAGTTTTCTTTTTTCAGTGCATTCTCTACATGAGGTTGCTTGGGGAAGCTGGTGGATCCCTAGAAGTGTTCAAGGCCATGATGGATGGGGCTTTGAACAACCTGTTCGAGTGGAAGGTGCCCTCGCCCATGTGTAAGGCCCCAAAAAATCTGATCAATGAGACTTCTAGAAGGGCTTACAGTTGTTCATGTACTCCAAGTTAGACACATGGGAGAAATGCTAATAAGATACCCAAGAGGTCAAAATAACAAAAAAACTTTTACTGGCACTTTTAGAAAACCAGAAAACTTTGCAAGGAGTCTAAGGAGCTTTTCTTCCTGTAGAGATGCTAAAGATATTCATCAACTAACTCCTCTGAAAACATAAAATACCTCTGCTTTCTTTGTTCATTAATTGGGCACAAAGGTCAGGATTTACCTGCTATAACTCAGGATTCTGAAAATTAGAAGGTTAAGTTTGAGCTAGTCTACACCACTTCAGTTGTCAGTAGAAAAAGATGAATTTTTAGAAAACAATCTACCCCTTATATTGACAGATATTCAGATCAGTCAGCTCAATCAGCTCCTGCAGACATTTATTTTCTACCTTTATTTCAAACTGATCCCAGGTTCTTTCCAGGCCAGAACTAGGCCAGAACCAAATGCTGTTCCATCACATCGATATTGCACATCTCTCTCTGCTAATATCTAAAGAAACATCAAGCCCCAGGAACAATAAGAATACTCTGACCACAGTTATGCACTCTTAAATTCAGTTTAATGAGCATGGCTGTTTGCAAGCCACTATCTGGGAATTCAGCTATCTGTCTACTATTTTATGCCTGAGATGGTTTGGGAAAGTCCTAGACAGAAGGCAAGATAGAGGCATGTTAGCATCTACCCTAACATTTTGACAGTCTTAAGAATCACTTCCCCATACTATACTCATGCCCTGACAATGCTTAGTTTACTAGCAGAAGTGTAGTCTTTATGTCAGATGGAGTATCTATATATCTATAATCACACACAGTACAAAAGGGTTATAGAGATTTATCATTACTCCCTTGCTAAAAGAAATTGCAGGGAGTTGCAGATATGTGAATATCTGCACATCTCTGCAATTTATTTTTGTTGCCTGAAAAAAAAAAAAAAAAAAAGAAGCAAACATGGTCAGTTTCCAGAAAAAGGGGTAGCAATCATTTTAACTGGTTCTCAGCAATGATTATATAAACAGTCACATCTAAACAGTTTTCTGTCTTTTAGAGTTACCAATATCTTGTGAAGTATGATTAATCTCATCCTAAGGAAGAAAAAAGTAGATTGGATGGACCGGACAATTCTAAAAAGGTCTATTTCTTCAAACCTATAAAGAGCCAAGATGATTTGGTCATTCAAATGAGCTGAACTTCACAAGACATATATCATATGTCAGACTATCGTTCTGACTTGCTATATTTCATTATTTTAATCTCCTTTTTAAACATACAGAGACATTTATGTAAAACCCTGAAAATGTAAGTTGTTTGATAGAGAGTGTGATATTTTAATGCTTATTTGACAGCATGAGCCAGTGTAACACTATTTCTTTGCCACTGCTTTTAGACACTTTCCCAATCTTTATTAGGTGCTACATTTGGTTATCAAATGCAGTGGCATGTGATTGACAGATTAAACTCACCTGATTAAAGAATCTACTTGTGTCTCACGAAAAAACTTTCCATAACACTGATATATAGTTAGAGAGATTGATTCTCCAATACCTTGTACCACATAAAGAAGACAGGGTTGTCAGGGAGAGGTAGTATCTTTTACAACACCAACAGATAAATTTGGGTGAAATGAAATGAACTTTTGGACAAACCAGCCTTCCTAGTCTGCTATACAGCCATCTTCACTAAAGAAGGTATCAAGACTGGGATAAAACTATCATTCTGACTTGCTATAATTTCATGTATTCCAGTTAGCATTCAGTTTTACACAAGGTGTAAACATAGATAGATGTGAAGAGTTAAAGACATTATGTCACAAGCTTTAGAAGTTTGAGAGAAGCCTACTGCACTTTTTCTGTTCTTGCTTGAAACAGGACTGAGGAACACAAAAGATATTTCTGGTTTTATTTTGCCTTATTCACATTACCATTGCAAGTCACTTATATCTTTAAGTATCCACTGACATAAAGGTATTTCACCTCCTTTGCTTTGTAGATTTCTATATGTTCTCCAGCTTCTATTTATTTTCTTTTTTTTTGCCTATGAACAGACTTTTTCACCTGTCTGTCCCACGGTGAATTGCCTACTTCTTCAAGAGCCTCAAACTCTACAGATACTCACTGCACTGCATTTTTGCATCTGTAAACAACAAAGTACCTCTGAAAATTAAAATACAGGAAAACACAATTTTGTTAAAAACACTCTGAGTACACAGTGGTACATACAGGAATTTCTCAGCCTATACATGTGTCAAAGGGCATGAAGTCCCTTCCAGAAATATACTGATTTTTTAAGTCTTATTTTTGAGAATCTGCGGGAGCAACAGAAGAGTTAATATTTTCTGCCAGTCCATTATAAACCCAAATCAAATATTTATTTCGGGTAAAGTGTTATATAAGATGATTGTAGAAAACATAACAAGTCATTGTGGTAAGTACCAGAATTTAATTTCCTATTTCACACAAAATAAATTTAAAAATAACATGCAAATAAAAATATCTAACTGGAAACAAAAATATAAAACCTAAATTTAAATATCCTTGAGACACTAAACTCTCCAGTATTTGCTGGTTTATTTAGATTATTCAGACATTACTATCAAAAAGACCACCTTCATTTTAATTGCTAGACATTGATAATTCATGAAGAGTCCAGCAGTACTCTTAATTTTGGGTTTATTTGCACAATATTATGCCTAGGGGAAAAAAAAATTAGATACAAATATTCACTGTGGCAAAATAAAGAGTATTATTGCTTTTTGTATTTCAAAAATATTCCCTGCAAGAACATCCAACTAACAAATTGCTGGCATTTATGCCAAATTTTTAAAATCGCACTTTGAATACTCTAGAAAAAAACTGTAAGAATGACAGTAAATAATTTGCAGCCCCATGTTCACTACATTTCTCCATCAGCAAGACTATCATTGTTTATCAGCAGGCCTATTAAAAATTGGGGTATTTCACATGCATGTAGGTGCTGTTCATCATGTGCAAACACAGCAGTATCTTGCCCTGTGCTCTTTTTTCCCAATTTCTTTCCCTTCCTCTCATACACAAAACCCAGAACTTTTCATTCCCTTTTTCCCCGATGCTTTTGTACATCTGGAGTAATTTGTCATGAAGGATCATATTATTGTGAAATATTATTGTAGAAATGTTGCAACAGAACTTCAGGGTTAAATAGATGCTATGAACTTTTACAATGGGGGAATGTGGTCATGAGTTCCACACACAGTACTAGGGTTTACCTGACATTGCAACAAGCCAGCATCAGAGAAATTCTGCCAAGATTCTTACTGCTGAGAAAGATTTTTGTATTGGCAAATTGCTGCCAATTATCTTATTCCTGAGTTTCGTTATAGGATTGTCAGAACAATGAATGCATAAAAGCCTGTTAAACTAAAACCAAAACAGCCAGAATACATCTTGATGATTGGCTGTAACCTCCTGGCACTCTCCAGTGTGATTTACTCTGTCATATTTGATGTAAATAATCAGGAATGTAGAAATACCAGTTGTCAGGGCAAACATTATTGACATGTCTGTAAATATATTAATTACAGCTTCTTTCAACTCAGTGTAATTATGATGGGCACTGTCGTACTAGCTACATTAGTAAGCAGTGCAGTATAGTAAAAGCAAATGTGGGCAGTGAAACAATGAAGCTGAAGACATGATGTCCACACTATCTGCACTCAAGTGTTTTTACCTTGAACTAGCTTTTGTGTCCCTTAGTGGGTGGAATATGCTATGTGCATCCATGAAGCACAACTTTCAGTTCAGCTTCAAGTCTGTGCCCTCCAAAGCCTGTTGTCAATACGAAGAGAGTGTTCATTTTGTGTCTTCAAGGGAAATTTTCAGGGATTCTGTACTGCACAGTGTACTTATAACAGAAGTTGACAACATCCTGAGGTATCTGGAAATGTTCCCTTCACTCATTTTGAAAGGAAGAACACAGTTTACTTACTACATATATACCTGTGCATGTAAACCTACAGTGTCTATAGAAAAATAAGTAATCTATACCAAGTAATGTCCTACTAGAAGAAGTCCTATAGTATTTTGAAACAATCACTCTCCTAAAGCCAGACACATGAAAAAGTAAGCACCTAAAAGGTGCATTACCAGTCTTTAGGTACTTGGTCCCTAATTTGAAACTCTAACCTTCAGTTTGACACTAAGACGTCTATGAATGGACAAAAGCAACAGAGACTCTGAACTGTGAGTTATGGTACTCATCCAAATTTTACTTCCTACACAAAAGTATTTTGATGCATATTACATTATGACTGATTTAGTAGAACATATAAGCACACTGTTATTAGGGATCATAATATAAGCCAAGAAATTAGTCTGCAGGGCTTTATTCCTTTTTTTTTTTCTTTCTTTCTTTCTTGCTTGGTAAATCTTGTTCAGGTTTTGCAAAAAATATACTATGGCAATTAAAACTGTACTTATGGAGATGGAAGATAACAGTTTTAAAAAAGAGGAAATACTTGAACTGACAATAAAATAAATGTAACATCATAGCCCTTAATACTGTGGTCCTGTGATGCTAATTTGTTCAACTGCTTTTGACACTTTAACTTTATTTACAGCTATGTTGAATTCATTATTTTTTCTCAATGACATTCTGACTTTATGCCAAACTATTTATAAAACTACCATAAAAGCACAAAAAGCTTATAAGTTTTCTTCTGTATGCTGTCATTAATTTTACAGGAATTCAGTCGTGTTTGTGCCAGATTCAGATCAGATTTGCAGTGCTGGGCACCCTGATGCTGCACCAATTCATTTTTAAGACCACGGAACCTTGGCCTCAGATATGATCCCAGAACACTGTAACTGCCAAATAAGAATTTCTTCTTGTAAATTCAAAAGCATGAACCTGTGCTGTAACTTCTGTGAACTCTGCTATTTTGTAGTAAAAACTCTAAATAGAAAGCCTCCAGACAAAACTGTAAAGACATTTTAAAAGAAATGCCAGCTGGGTTATTTTAAAAACTTTAGATTTCTAATCTAAAGATGAAAATTTCCTGAAAATATAAAAATTTAGCATGTAGGTGTAGATCAACAGTATCAGTAATCTTGTCTTGGATGAATAAGTTTATACTCATATAATTTCCTGTTAATATTACTGTTTGTTACATATGAGGAAATACTATTACAGAAAAAATACCATTAATCACTAAGAAAATTTCACCAGACAAACCATGAGGGGTTATTTATTTTGAATGCAAAAAGGGTTTTGCAGCTCATATATTAAACACCAAAGGGACGCCAAATACTCTTTAACAATCTCTAATAATTATATTACTTACTATACCATAAATCTAGACTGGGTGGGCTCTGCCCATGCCCATTGTGAAAAGGCATTTTCTTTTCTGCTCGCCATGGAAGACAGAACTCACAAATAATGTATAACCTATCTTCAGCTTATGAAAGTGATGTGAGAAAAGATTTCAGGATGGCTTCAAAAGAAGAAGGAAAAGTGCATATAAAAATCCTATTTCAATACATACATGGAAATATTAACACATGCTTTATTATAAAATAAAGGTAATATGAAAATATTGGAAACACCAGCAACTCTTCTAGAGTTGCCTAAATCTTAAGTCATTTAAGCTCATAAGTGTAGTCTATATGTTTAACACAGACTCTTTTTGAACTATCAAAGAGTAATTAAAAATATGAAGTAGTACTTGAGTTAATATTCAGAGTATATAATGGATTTCCAAATGCATGTAAATGTCAACAAATACTCATTCTGCAGTTGTTGCATGCTAAACATCCATAAAATAATCTATTTAATTAAATCAATGCAATTCAAAATAAGAGTTCTTGGCATTTTCATTCTATCTTGGAACCATTTATGTGCAACTGTGTCCTGAAACCTACAGCTGTAGGAAAAAAAAATGTACTGGAAAAATGGCCAATTACAAACTCTCTACCTAATTAGAATGATAGAAAAATCTGTAGAAAGAAAAGTGTTTGGATAATGTGGCTACAGTGAGGTATCACAAACTCCTGCTTTCGTATACTTTGGAAACTGAGAAGTACACTTTTAATTTCTCAAAAGTTTTGCAATCAGCTGGCAATTAATTCGGACTATATGGATGAGACAGTCATTCAATGGATAATACTTTCTAATAGGAATTTCAGCAATTCCTCTTAACATAAGCAACATATAAAAAATTTATGTAAACCTGCAAAATATGTAAAAAAGAGATGTTAGGACATGTAGTCAATAACAGGTCTTTTGAATATAAAATAAAAAACAATTATTTTCTGTAATTTCCTCCTGTTCTAAATATATTTTAAAAAGTTCTAAGGCCTTTTCCCACCAATTTCAAACCAGGTTCTTTGTGTCCATGTATCCTATTCAAAAATTTTGTTCTCCCTTTTTCAGTTACAGTGTCCCCATAAACAAATAAAAAATTGCAAATTTAAGAAGCAAGTTAAATATGTGTAGACAGGTAGTAGAAGACAGGTTTTTATTATTTTATTGAAAGAAAATACATAAATAACAATATTTGAAAGAGATGGGTATGCAAATATATGTGCCTGCAGCAAGATGACTGCTGTGAATATATAGAAAGTGTACAAGTAAGCTTTGCAATCAGCAAGTAAGTGAATAATTAGTTACAATTTATACTCCATATAAAATGCAGGGATTAAAGCTGAAATTCCATGTGAGTTTAAGAACTCTAACTTCAAGTATCTATGGAAAGATATCTTCAGGATCTCCATGTCTAAACCATCTTTTATAAATCAGTGGGGAAATGACTGATACAGACAGTACTTAAAAATATTCTGTAGGTGGCTTGTTAGAAAAGACTGGTCTTATTCTTTTTTGGGGAGAGGAGAAAGAAAAGGAAAAGAAATAACATGAACACACACTTATTTTCCTGTGTTATTTAGTGCAAGATAATTTGTCTTAACACATACCAAACTCTTAAGTGTTTGCAAATTCATTCATTGCGTCACAGTCTTTTCGAAAATACTCACCCTTAGAGAAATGAAGTCACCATGAATGTAAAGGCTGGATTAAAAATGGAAAAAGCATTGTACAAGCTTATAAAAAGCAGTATGACACAGACAGGACTGCAAGTTAAAAGAACCCTGTCATCTCCAACTATGTTGACTCCTTCACACACTGACAGGTGAACCACATGCACACATCACCTGTTATTCTGGCCAGTGGTATTGTGCCCAGAAATTCTGAAAATCAATTTCTGAATACACTGTGCTGAACAACTGAATAGTAAGAAACACATAAATCTTGTCTGCCTTTCATCATCCTGTTTCAAGCAACTCTTCCCATCTAGAAAGTTTATGGAAGCAGAAGGAATAGAAATAAATTGGTTTATAGCATTCATCTTTAACTATCTTTGTTCCAAATAGTCTTCTCTTTACACGCACTCCTAATTCTGTCCATATATCATGTACACATAGTTTTGGCAGGGTGATTTCAATATGCATAAACTTTTGAAGGAATAATCTTAATTTTGTTCTGAAATAACTTTTCTACTATTTTCAATAATTAGAAACATTAGAAACATAGTTTAGCTGACTGGAAAAAAAATCTGTTTCCTATTTATTGCTAATCTTCAGTTATAAAAAATAACTAGGTTTGAGGGCACCAATCTTAATTTTTTGAAATGTAAACAGTTCCCTAATATTATAAAGGGAATGGAGAAAAACTCACATTCTTACATCTGAACTGTTAAAATCTTTACAAAGTAATTCCAGATTTTTCTTCAAAATTCACGTTTTTAGAAAGGGGAAAAATCAATCAGAAGAAAGTTAAGATCAAACTTTGATCTCAGGGGCACCCACAAGTTACTTGTACTGTCTAACATTATATACTATATTATATATTATGATATGCTATATATTATATATTATAAATTATATACTATAGTTTACATAGTTTATATATTATATATTATATAAGATTGTACTTTTGTGTGAGAGTATTAGAAGTATGGAACAGAATAATATATTCACATTTGTGTAGCTTAGATTTTATAATTAGACTGTTATGGTTAGTACTTTCATAAATTAAACAGCAAATCCATAATTATGCACCTAACATATCTTACATTTGAATTGCAGCAAGAAGGAGCTTGCAAGAAGGATTACTCCATCATCCTAGGTTTCTAAGTGCTGATATCTACCTGACTTAAGGAACTGCTTATCAGCCTCTCTTTTCCAACAGATAGGGTTGAGCCAATAATCCTAAATGGGAAGTAATAATTTTTCATTCAACATGAGGCCAATGTAGGCAAGAAGGCCAGGGGTAAAGAACAATAGGATATTGGCAGTTCTGTTCAAGTGTTCTAAGTTTTCAGGCAGGAATTTTTGCTCATGGGAAAATTCTGGTAATTATAGTAGTGGGAAAAAATTAACAGTAAGTCTACTGTCTACTCATCTAAAACTTGGAAAAGAGGAAATGATTCAGTGCAAATAAATCGGAGTCTTTTTGTGAAAACAGAGGAAATGAGCAAACTTTTGGAACAAATCCCAGCTAAAACTCATTAAATCCAGCTGCACATACATATAATGACAAAGTCTGTAATGGCTTCATAGAAATAGATTCTTTTTAAAATATGACAGAAAAAGTTTAGGTTGAGGTGGCAAAGAAGGTAAAGAAGTTCTGTCATTCAAACCATTTCATTGAAAAATTCATGGAAACTCTTCCCACTAAGGTCTCATTAATAATGCTACAAACATGATCACTTCTTTAATATTAAAGCAATATAATCTTTAGGCCATCACTCCTGAGATTATGAATTTAGCTGGAATATGCTTGCAAATTTCAATCACATTTTTTAGCTACAATTAATACATCAGCAGATGAGAAAAAAAGTACACTTAAGAAGCCTACCTGAATTGGCATCAGTAAAAAATCTTACTTTCATACTCTAAAGACAGAATTTTAATATAAATGTAAAACACCATATGCATATGGACACCTACAGTGATCTCTGCTAGCCACTCTCTTCCTCACCTGCAAATCATAACTGCATTTTAAATTTTATAACAAGAAATTTTAAAAAGCAGCCCTTTTTTTTTGCTAATAGATGTGAATTACAACACTGGGAAAACCCAGTGGTTTTAAGCAGATGAGAGTCTCTGACCCATACACAGAAAAGTCAGGAGACCTTCAACTGATAATTTTCAGAACCAGATCAATAACATTTAACAAATTACCTTTTCCACATGTGTGATACCTCCTACATACCAAACCTTTTTTTTTCCTAATTGAAAATAAGAAATAGTTAACATCTTCCTTCCTTCTAACAACTTTGCAACTTTGACTTTCTTTTACAAGAGCTTTTTCTATGCATGCAATACAGCTTATATTCATTTGGGGTTAGTCACATAATGGTACTGCTCTTAATAGGACTTGGGACTACGTCATACGTGTATAGGTTAAGACATACTCATTTAATAAATTTTGTCTTTGGTATATTTTCATTCAGTTTTGTCTTACATTTTTGCTGCAGTGTGTGAAGGTTCTACTTGGAACACATCTTATATGCAGACTAGTTATGGAAAGGAAACTGGAAGAGCTTCTTTTCATTACTGGATTGTTCTGCTAAACTTACATTATACACCCCAAGGCAAAGCCACTATATTCCTGAATTTGAGTCTGATTGTGTGCTAGAGTAATTGTCTGAATTTGCAGTTTCAGAACATTATTTTCACTGACATTCTAACATTTTCAATTACTGTAGAATAGGAAATGAACTAAATTAAAGTTCATGATTCTCTTAAATGAACCATTATAAATGGTTTCAACAATTTATATAAATTTAGACCTTGCTAATTCAGATTCACCTTCCATGCACTAACTTTCACTATTCCTTGAAAGAAGTAGGGTTAAAGAATGATTATAACACAGAACTTAAACTGAAAATTAGAACTAAATTTTCAGCAGTAATGAAATACCATGAATGCTAAACCAGTGCATCATGTCTGAGAAATGTATTTTAAAATTTCTTTCCTTAAAGTGAAAAGTCTATCTTCAGACCAATGAAGAGAATAATGTAAAACTAATAACTATGCTAAATATAAAGGATGATAAATGCAAATAAAAATATTAAACCTCACAAAAAAAACCCCTATCCATGCACAATCCTGAATCTGTGTTAGGTTAGTGATGTACAGCTCAGGAGCCTGAACTCTTCTGAAAGAAATGATATCCATGCAGTTCTGCTTTCGGAGAAAGAAATGGTTATAATGGATTCAAAATTTAAGGATGTTTCCGTTAAATTATGATTTGTGCCTACACACCATTCATTTTCATAAAGACAAATCCTTAGTGAGATTTTTTCCAGCCTCATTTCCATCTTAGCACAGAAGTGCAGGAGAATATCGAATTTCACATCACAAGGAAGTGGAGGAAACAAATAAAAAACAATTGTTCAGGAACTGACATGGAATCTCATTTTTAATCTATAGCAGCAAATCAGGGACAGATCAGTGATAGGCCTTCAGAAATCTAAAATCTAGCAACAGAGTATACCACAAATTCCTGAATCATTTTCAGACTTTAAAAAGTCTCTAACTAGTTCTTCATGTTTCTGAAACACAGAAGAGTCTATTGAGAGGCAGAACATAGTACTGAGTGGGCCTGTGCAGCCAGGCATGTTCCTACAGATAATATCTGTCAGTATTTCTGGATGGACCCTTCCATTGACTTATTACAGTATATTCTAAGGTTTAATCTACAGATAAGTGAAGCTTCCCCTTCTATTATTTACTGCACAGGACTGGGGAACCGTAAAATTGCCATAGAGAGCTAGATAAGCTGCTCCTGAAAAAGAAGATGTCTAGAAACCTCATGCTATTTCAGACAAGGACCTGCCGGTGCAAAGCACATGGTAAAAACCCTCAGGTCTGAGAAGAGTTCAAAGAGCAATTCTACACAGTGGTAAAGTTCCTTACACATCATGAATATAGACATCCATCACCAGGCACCATGAAAAGAAATGAGTTTTGAGATTTCTAGATGGTACTGTGAAGGGAAAGAGTGTTTTCTTCTCAAATGTTTGGGAACTTTACTGAGAAAACTGTGCAAGTACAGTATAGTGCTGAGTGATCTGTGATCTCTGCAAGTCCATATAGATCACACAGCAGCAGCATTAGGCAGTACTCAGAGGGTCATAAAACATTCATGTATGACACGTATGATAAAGTGTGAAGGTATTGTTTTTCGTTTTTCCAAAAGCTAAGAAAAGTGAGACTATGTTCAAGGCAGGAGGATTAAACAGGAGCAAGGAAGCACTCGTGACACAAGTCAGAATAAGTTCAGTGCATGATGAGTAAAAACAGCCACTGTTAAAATTCCTCTTGTATGATAGGGGAGTGGTTAGGCATGGCAGGGAGACTGCCCGTTTGTTATTCAGAAGCTGTACTGAATTGCTCCTTATTTAAAGTTGCAGTCTGTTACTTTTACCAGACAGCTGTGTTTTGCTTTTTCTGCCTGTCACTGTGTGTCATCAATAAGATTTTGGTTTTATCTGAATGTCAATTTAACATTAAAGGCCATTGACATGGCAGCACAAAGCACTGGCATCTTTATACCAGGATGGCCAAATCTTGCAACTGAGCAGTGAACAGGAATAGCTGTGGGAATCCCTGTATCTAATCTTCTCTTCCCCACAAAAATTAGAGATGTCTCAGGGAGAAAAGTTCTAATCAGATGGAGGGAAAAAGATGCCCTGGATTATAAAACTGCAGTTATGAAAGAACAACAGACATTTTCTCAAGGGAAAAAAACAGCTGTCACATGAGTCAGTTCTGGCTACACCAAGCATACACTTAAAGTTTTACATGCAGATTGCTACTGATGTCCTCTACTCATAGGGAATTAAAGTCATCAACCTTATGTTGTCATTTCCTCCGCACTGAGATATAAATGTTCACAGTCATTCCCTCTGACAACAGTACAGAGGTACTGGAAGTGGACACTTTACCTTATTCCTTCTAACACACTATAAGGAAATGGCTTTATATAAACTTGTTTTACACAAAGTAGACAAGTTTCCTTCTTTGTTCCTCATTTTTCTTCTCCTCTGGTAGAGTCATATTCAGCTATTGCTCAAATTACTATTTCATTGACTCTTACTCCATATATATTTGCCCTGCCAATTTCAGGCTAAAATATTCTCCATTTTTCTGAAGCAGTTTCCTTAAATAAAATCATTGTAATTTTACTTTTCACTCAAAATATTTCCTAGCTTCTCAAAGCAGTTAACTTGAGAAAGAGAACAGATGTTTTCATGATCTTTCCAATTAAAAAAATATCTCTACCTATCAGGATAAATCCATTTCCTTGAAAGCAGCTTATAGTTATAGAAGATAACTATGATTTCCAGCTTCCATTCAGTATTAGCTGAAACAATTTCCTCTATAGAAGATTTATCAGAAATTTCATCAGATTTAATTTAAAACTTGTGTTCTTTATAGATTTCCTTTTAATATCTGCTTATATTCTGATTTCTACAATTTATACAAACATCTCAGTTTCTGAGTTTATAAAATTTGATTTTATTATGTCAGTAAAGAAATTCTGAAAACAGGTAAAAGTCTCTTTATCCACAGCTCTGTTCTCATGGATTATTAGATTTTTCTCCTATTTTATTTTTAAATTTACCATCATCTTCAGAATTCACACTATCAAAAAGGATGGAAAGGTAGTTGCACACAAACAAAATAGAAAACTATTACATTAGTCTTTTTAAGAATACCCTGCAATGTTACTTCTTAATTTCAATAGCATTAATAGGAAAAACACTACAAAGAGCAACAATTAAGGGCAGCTGATGATGCCTTGTGGGTAGCAAGAACTCAGCAACCAGATAAGAAGTAACCTGAATTAATTACCTGATTTATTAGACCATCAATTCTCCTATCTCTGTCTTATGATATTAATTTTTCAATTTCATTCACTCCAGCATATATTTCTCATTTCCTTCAGTGAGACCATATTTCAGCACCTTTTTGATTTTTTTTAGTAATTTTAAAGTATCTGGCATTATAGTTCAATCTGAAAAGTGAATAAATATACTTCAGAGTAAACTTTCAGTTAATTCCGCTGTAAACTATAGCTTTGTTAATCCAAAAGATAATTATCATTTTGTGTTTCATGTATTTACCAAATGAAAAATAGACACATTTGTTTAGTAACTAAATTGTAACTGCACCAAAAAAATCCAAATCCATCAAATAATGAGTATAAATTTCTGGTATATCTAATCTCAAAGATATTACTAGGATGGCACTCTTTCAGAAAAAGAATGTGAGTCAGCACTGCAGCCAGCTTTCAAAGCACTGCAAAAGAATAAATCTTCTGCTTGTATTAATTTATGAATGGTGAAAAGACCCACACTGAATGGTTTGGAAATAACAGTTATAGTTGAAGGAAATCACCTGGTTAGATGGTCACTATCTCAAAATTTATTACATTGGATTTGGTTTCCTGAAAACACATGTGAGAAGTAAAGAATTAGTCTTCATTTACAATTGGGGACTGTCTCATATGAGAGAAAGTAGGAAGAAGAGTCATTACAGACAAGCTTTTCGACATGAATGGCTGCAAATTGATTACATATAATAAAATAAATTAGATACTTGGTAAACAAAATTTTAAAAAAAGTAAAATGTTATGCAGTCATAGGAAAATAAGTTTTGCCTCTCTACCCAGTGTTAAAATTACTGTTAGAAGACTATGTCAAATTCTGTTTACAAACTTCAGAAAATGTGAAAAGACTTGGAAGAATAGAAAACAGAGATTCAAAACTAATCAAACAGTCAGGAAAAAAAAAGCCTTAAGACATTAATTATTGTATCTTACACAGAAAAATGTGGTGCAGGAGAGCAAATCTTCATAGAATTGCAAAATAAACTGTAACAAAATCAAGCAATTGAATGTAGAAATTAGACAAAACTATATTTTTAAGCAAAATTACATTTGTAAACAGTAGGTGGAACTGATCACTGAAGCAGGATTTGAAAGGAACTGATTCAAGACCCTTGAAATCAGAGCCCTTAAAATAAGATTGTTTTTAAAGGAGGTCTTTGGTTCCTTTTCTTTTCAAAGGAAAAAATCAGAGTAGATTTCCCTAGTCATTCTTCAGTGGTTTTGTAAGAAAAAAAACATCTAAAGGTAGGATGCTAACATTCAGATTTACTAGGCACAGCAGAAAGAAAGAAAAGAAAGTGAATGATTTCTGATTATTCCACAGCTTGCTCCAAACCAAAGGGAAAACATCAGATGTACTAAAACAAGCAATGATTCCATTTCTATGCCACACTATGTTGTGGTGCTCTGCTCTGCAAGATTCAACAGCAACTCATGGAAAGTAATGTAAAAGATAATAAATTGAGATTAAAGAGAACTTGGAGATTCCTTGAAACTTAGACAAAATATCTCTTTATGTGTGTTGGAAACAAACTAGTTATCCACAGAGTTATTCCCCATAAAAACCTCATTGTTTTGCCAGCAAAATTAATTCAATTACTTGCATACAGTCTGTGGGACAAGTGCATTGTTTGTCAAAACTTGTTCACTCTGGTCTCCTTCCATTATATACTCCACCCTGATCCTGACAATCAGTCAGGCCAGATTAAGAGTGTGCACCCAGGTACGCATTAAGTTTTTAATTCTCATTTGTACTTTTTTTCTTTTCTCTTTTCATTTTTCTCTTTTCTTTTCTTTTCTTTTCTTTTCTTTTCTTTTCTTTTCTTTTCTTTTCTTTTCTTTTCTTTTCTTTTCTTTTCTTTTCTTTTCTTTTCTTTTTTCTTTTCTCTTCTCTTCTCTTCTCTTCTCTTCTCTTTTCTTTTCTTCTTTTCTTCTTTTCTTCTTTTCTTCTTTTCTTTTCTTGTCTGTTTTGACTGCAGAGATTGAACTTTCCATTTTAAAACAGTCTTTCTGTATGTTTTCTGCTACAATGTGACACCTAACATATTCAACCCACATATGTCATAACCCTACTACTAAGTCTTAAAAATAATCATGCATTCTTGGTTTAAATATTAACAAATTTGCTTTCAGCAGTGTTTTTAAATTACTAACACCTATCCAGTTATGTAGACAAGTAAAGCTCAGTCTCTTAACCACAGTACATTCTAGGAAATAACCTTCAACATTCCAAAAGAAATCACCACAGCTGAGAAATACACATTTCCCCACAAAGCAATCAATCAGACCATATTTATAAGCTACTTACTTGTATAAGTCAGTTGAAATCCTTGGTCAGTATCAGATCCATTGGTATTAAACTCTATCCACATATGGTTAGATGTGCTATTAAGAATAGTGCCCATCATGTCATTTTTGGTGAAGACTCCAAGAGAGCGTGAAGAACTGTCTTTCCCATCATACACCTTGAAGAAATAAGAGCATGAAATTGGACATCACATCTAAATATTTGAAAGATTTTATTTTATATAATAATTCCAAAATTAGCAATGTATTGCCAATAGTTTCTCCAAAACCTTAATGAATCTATTTTGAGAGGTATATAATCCTTGGTAATACAGTTCAGTGAAATCTTAAGAACTCTGTCCCCCTTAAGGTGTTTTATACTCTTCTGCCTTTTCAGTTTTGTGAGCTCATCTTGAAAGCAATTATTATTTATATGCAACTCTATCTTCTGAGGTTTCATAAACTCAGATTGTTCCTCTTGATTATTCACAAAGGCCAACAGAAGTACAAGTTCTGAAATCACCACTGAAGGTAAACCCTTACAGCCTACTCTGTTCTCTCCTGTCTGGATACATAAACAGCAAAACTGAGATATTGAAGTCAATCTGTTGCCTTTTATCTCATGATCTAAGCTTGCAGCAATTTTGGTTTATTATAGGTTTTAACAAAAACAGATAAGTTTTCAAAAATATATGTGAGTCTAGTTCCAAACTACTTGCAGAGATGTTCTTATTTACTGCGTTACTTTACTGAAAACTTTCAACAATATCAACCTATGTGCTTTTTGAAATCCTAGAATTTTTCAGAATGCCCTTTTGACTGTTCACCACTCTTGCCTAGGCAGTAAAAAATTATTTTTTCTTATTGTAAAACCTTGAATGTAACAAAGTGTGAAAACAGCCTTCAGAGGTTTGCTTTTGTTAGTCAGTTTGTTTTCTCAAGCTGAACTTAAAAAGTTAACTTCTTCAAATTAATCTCCTGTACTTTCTCATGGAAAAATAAGCAACATGAAGTGTGTAAATATACTCTATACATGAAACATCATGTCACGGTTTATACAAAAGTAAGAAATTAATTTGAATAGCTGGTTTCTGATATGAAGTGAAAGATAATTTGCCCTTATCTCATATGTTCTAGAGTGACTAGAGACAGCCAGTGCAAAAGATACAATTACAGTAAACATTTCAAGCACTGGATCCTCATCTCTCCGCTTGCAGGCCTTGTGGTACAGTGAGGATTTATACTGATTCCAGTCAGAAGCAGGACCCATTTAACAATGTAAATTGCTACATCTGAGTCACAGACAGTTCTTCCTACTTGAATGTCCAGTTAGATCTATTAACAAAATTTAGAAATGCTTCTTTTGAGATGAAAGACCATTGCAACATTTGGAGGTGAGGACCAACAATTAAAAGCAGTTCTATTTTTCCTGTGGAGAAAACACCAGCATGCCATCAATAGGTAAATGTCTTGAAAGTACTATGTTCATCTCAAGTGCCATTAACAAAATAAAATAATAATAACAACATGCATAAAGATTTTTTAAAGACAAAAGCATATATTTAACTCAATAAACATACATAGATATAAATTAACTTCTCTAAAAGAAGCTTTCGAAAAATAATATATTGTGCTAGCCATTGACAGAACAATAGATTCAGTCTTTATTACTGATGCAAAGATTGTCTTATACCAAGGCACACAGAAGAGATGTCTAAGAAGATACAATCAATTTTATTTAAGATTCATCAAGCAGTAACACATTCTTATGGTCCACCTCTTGGAAGAAATATGACTTTAAGCTATACCAAGAGTATCTGAAAAATTACTTGCAAGCTTCTAACTATTGTCTTGGGACAGAACTACAGATCGCTTTAATGGACTGATTATGCTTTATTTATTAGAGCTGGAAATCTGTTTTATAAAGTAAAGAATCATTTGTTCCCCATAAGACTTATTTCCACAGATATATTACACTTGATCTGGGAGATAATACTTGAAATGGAATGTTCCATTATTTGTCATTAATTAAAATAATGCCTATGTTTAAAAAGAGATTTTTATTAATCTATAAAACAAAACAAACAAACAACCCCCCCCCGCTAAAGACTACAGACATCTTGTTTCAATAGTGTTCTACCTCACTGACTGTTAGAGATACTCTTTCTACCTGAGGATTAACAAGTTAAATTATAGAATCCCACAAGATTATCCAGACCCAAATGAAAAGAGTGTTTTGTGAAATTAAAATTAGATAAGAGAGATCCTGTAAAAGCAGCTGTAAAAAAACCAAACCAAAACAAACAAAAAAAAGGCTGTGACAATTTGTGGTGACATTTGTCCATCTGTTGCTAGGATTGCAGACATAAGTAAGTATATATCTACTCCAAAAAATGAAACATTGTTAGTGAACAAATACAAGCACTGAATCTCCCTCGTGTACACTGAAAAGTTGGTTGAACCATCCTAGGAAAGAAAACACTTTTTTAACAATTCTTGTCGTGCTAATTAACGTGGGCCCAGGATCATTCCCAAAATACAGCTTGAGTGCAACCATTGTGTCATGTCATATGTGACTGATTCCTGAAGTACAGAATACATTTAATAAACTAGTCTAGACTATTTATCATTACTGATCCATATTTATTACATATATTTAACTTATTTAGGAGAACCCATTTGAAATATAATTCACATGCTGCAATTGTTACTTCCTCAGTCATGAAGAAAAAAAGGTCTATTTGGCAAAACAGATGAAAGAGAGTATTACATTCTGCTTTTCCTCTTGCCTCTAACAAATTCACTGTGATTGCATTATAAAGATTCCGGCATAAGTAGCCACTTTAAAGAATTATGAATCTTCAAGCGGCAGTTAAAACAGGGAGACCAGGCAGATGAAGTGTTAGTGAGAAAGGATAAGCTTTAAAACAGAGATAATCCAAGTATTCACTTTTGTCATATGTCTTTCAAAATGGTGAGACTGTTTCTATTACTTTACTTGAATTCAAATTTCCATCCCACTAATTCAAGTTCAAATATTGTCACAGCTATAGAATTCTTTGCCCACAAACTACAGACATTAACCTGCATGTGTTCTCCTTAAAAGCAATAGTTTTGACCCTTCCTCATGCACAGTCTTATTGATGACAGAAATACTCTTTCAAGTTATATGCCATTCCATACAGACTACAATCTCAATATCCAGCCTCAATATTCCCACTTTAATACTGAGATGAATTTATATAGCTGTAGATAGTTTGTATTTTCAAGGCAACTAAATAGTGACAGAGTAGGAGTCAAGTCACTACGACTTGATTGTCTAAATGGTATTTATTGTCAGTACATCCCTGGAACACACTTAATGTAGACTTACTAACACCCTCACAAACCTTCCCTGAGAAAGCATTAGTGCAGGAACTGCACTAATTAGGCCAGGTGCTGTTTCTGAGAGACAGTTCCAGTGAGCCACCCTATTGTGCAAGATGCAAGAGTTTGACATTACAGGTGTAGTCAAACTGCAGAAGCTGGTCTTGGGGGCAGCAGAGAATGACTACAGCATTGTTTGGAGCTGTGTTTACAATGAATTTAGCCAGAACATTCAGGGATGCCTCATTTCCCCTGTTTTTGAGGAGCTGAAAGTGTTTGTTTTACTTGTTGGGGCTAAAATATGCAGACAAAAGAAGAGGACAGTGCTACAGTTATTCACGAGACGAAATGCTCCAGTAACAGTGCTAATGTATCTGCACCTGCTGTGGGAATGCATAACACTCCCCTGAAGGAGAAGGAAATGCTGGCTAGAGTTACTTAAAGTTTCTTGAAGCTTCTTATTCTGACAATAAAAAGAAATTACTTACAACTAAACTTACCAAATTTCCTTAACTGCAGAGGTTTTATGGTGTAAAATCATCCCAAAGGGACATGCCTTTAAAATATTCCTTTGGTGGCTAGTCAGGCAAGGTCTGTATAGTTTGCTGACATTGGTAACATTCCAAAATCCTTTCACTACATCCTCATGGAGTTCATAGTGATCTTACCTCAAACAGTAACATCATATGCTTTGTCTGACACTCCTGGTTGGTTGATCTTGGGATTATTACATTATTATTACAGGGTTTTATTGGCCCTCTTTATCACGCACTACTGAGCAACATTTTCTTCCCTTTCTTGCATACATTTCCCCCAAGATGCCCCCACCCCAGCCATGGGCTCAGCCGTGCTCTGCAGTTGGTGGTTGGATCCGGCTGGAACCGGCTGTGTCCGATTGGAACCGGCTGTGTCTGGTTGGAACCAGCTGTGTCTGGCTGGAGCCGGCTGTGTCCAGCTGGGGCAGCCCGGCCTCCCCTCATAGAGCCCGCGCAGCCCCCGCTGCTGCCAGGGCCTGAGCACCCACACCCAATGCAACACTCCACACATACAGATTTTTCTTTTAAAACAGAGTAAAATACTGAGCTGGGAAAATGCCCTCTATTTCAGTGCAAGGTTTATAAATATTCTTAAGCTTAGTGCATCCCTTGCAAGCTGCCAGCAAGGCAGTCTTGCAGCTTTCTTCTGTGCAGGCACAAGATAGAAGGCTGGTGCTCATAACATAATTTGCTCATATTTTGGGTGCAGATAGGAAAGAAAGCAAGCTTCGAAGTCCATAGCCCTGCCAAAGTGCTGATTCCAATGGATATATGGAAAAGGACATCCTGGCATGGGAATAGAGAGGAAATAGACTTTATTTTCATAAATGCAGGTTATTGAGAGACTTTAATTGGTGGAAGAGAGCTTAATTGTATAAATGGAAGCTGTGCTGTGCCAGCTGACTCAAAATGAGAAAACAGGCCTTGCAGTTCAGACATCACCACAATTTTGCCTTTGCTTCCTCTGGATCCTCTGAAATATTGTGCGAAAAGATCTATGAAAGAAGAAAGTATCTAACAGATTGCTCAGAACAACTTTGTCTCCAGCAGATCTTTCTTATATCTCCCGGGAATATCACTAAGTAACTGGACATTACTCATGAGATATTCTAAAGGATAACTATGTTTCTTGAACGTATCTTTAGGGCTCTCTAAGGGATATTTTGTTGTTGATTTTTAGGTAGTTTATTAAATTATTTATAAACCAGATATCTTCACTGCAAAGATTCTGGGAGACTTATGTACCACATTGAAGCAACTCAGTGGGCAATTAAGTTCTTTCTTCTCTGCTGCATCTGTTCAGAGCAAAAATACTTTTGGGGATCTGCACTGTCAGACCACGGATAATGGGAGCAAAGGACAATACAGACCACGTACTTTGCCCACCTACTCAATTGCCTTTGATCTAAAAGCAAAACCAAGGTCTTGTAGTGTTTTATATGGTGGTATAAACATGGTGGCATTTATTATCAATGATTCTGTGGGTAAAGACAGAGAAAATTCTGTTCTTCTGATTGTAACTTTCTAATCTATACTCTAAACTATAAGTTTTGCTTATTTCATGGTCAAATGCAGACTGTACTTGTTGAAAAGAACAGATATAATAACAAAGATATAAATGTCTATATTAAACTGAAGACTTTTTCTTTCGTCCCCACACTCTAAATGCCTTGTTCTTTGCAGGAATTTAATTGCCACACTTAATTACATAAGGAAGCTCTTAGATGACAAAATGGATAAAAATATAGCCACCAGTACTTGATCCATAACAATTATGTCTTTAAACTCCTTGTGGGAAGCACTCAGTGCAAATTTAAAAAATCAAGTTTGAAACGTAGACAGCAATTTCTGACATGTTAAATGGGATGCTGGGAAATATCCAGAAAGGAAGTTGCTAACTGAATTCTGAATACTTTGTGATTTTAAGTATTAATTAACTGAAAATTTGGAGACATAAATTTGAAAGACTGATTTAATGTATGGCAAACACTTCAGATGAATATCATGATTTTCAGTACGTACAAGAATGCAACAGCCACTAGTAGGAAAAGACAACTTATTGCCATGCTGTACAAAAGTGCATGCTCAAAATTTATATATATTTAGGCTGTGTTTCAAAGGTTACCTGCAATGTAAAAGAATGAAAGACATCTTCTATAACTACAGTTTTAGTCAATATTGCAATGTTAGTTTCTGTTTAGGAAAAAAACAAAAATCCCTGTGCGACACTTACAAATATTGTGCAAAGAGAAAAAAATACTAGGTATTCAAAATCCAAGTTCAAATTTTAGGTTTCCTTTTAAGATATAAACCACTTTAAACATTCTAATACTTCTAGAGATGTAATTGAACTTGCAATGTCTTCTATAGTTTCTTTGAATCTAGTATAAATCCTTGAATCTAGTATAAAGGCAGTGACGCTATCCACCTAGAATTCATTAACTGTGCCAGAAAGTGGAATGAAAATAAAGATAATTGGCATTAAAAACAGATTTATTCATGCAATGTGAATGTTTAGAATAAAAAGTGAAATTATTTCTCTTGTTACCTTAAGAATATCTCCCTCATGCAGCTGAAAGCTCCTGGCTCTAAGATGGATCCCTTTTCCAGCCTCAGTTTCAATTTTATAGATACATTCATGGTTGTTGTCATAATTAGATGGAAAATTTGGAGACAACAATGTTCCTTCATTTCCAGAGACAGTTGCTCCACATTCAGCTAAAGAAAATAGACACATTAAAACAAAAGAAGTGAATTATCCAATTCAAGAAAATATGGGTTATTAGCAATAATATTTAGACTCTATGCAATCTCTAACAGGCTATCTAGGAAAAGTATATTTCTATCAGATCTCATTTGTAGGAACAACTCCTAGAAACCCTATCAAAGTTGCCATCTCCTGCATTTCACTGTGTCTGTTTATGATGTGCACTTATGTGCTTTTACCTCCAACTTATCCCCTGGTCCTCCCATCAGACTGCTAACCAATAATGCAGGTTAGCCTGGATACCATAAAAATTGAATGTTTTATTGAAATATAGTTGTTGTGGTAACATTTTAAATAAACACAATATTGATTTTACTTCTGTATTCAGCTTTAAAAATAGTATTTTATAAAGCAGTCAATAAGCTGCAGAAAAAAAAATTCTGATACTAAATCAAGAGCATTCAAACATGTTTTTCTCTACCTGGAATAAAATGAAAAAAATAAAAAAGAAACCAACATTTATTGACATCAGTCAGAGCCAAGGAAACAGATCCTTTTCTTTCTGGGTAAAGAGTAGGTGAGTCTTTTTCACAGCCATCTGTAGTAAGCACCTATTGACACTTTCATTAGACATTACTTGTTGTAGCTCCCCAGTAAAGAAAATAATAAAGAGTAGGAGGAGTGTTATGTTCCACACCATGGACTCAGTTTGAATTCTGAATAAAGACTAATAAAATTATTCCAAATATGCAACGTTAATTCCATCACACAAATGAAAACATCCAAACAGACAGCAAATAATATTGGTGTACTGTTCAAACAGATATTTAAACCACTTAAAAATTACCTAAAAAGACCTTATAAAATCCCACAGTAACATTAGCATACCAACTATTAATCTTCAGCTTTTTTTCAGGTGCATGAGATTGATATTTATATCTAATTTTTCAGTCTAGGGAAAAAATATACTGTGGTTTTGTTGACCTAAACATCATCTAGACCTCATTCAGAGTTTCATAAAAATGTAACAGTTAAAATAATAATAAATTAAAAGATAATAATTATAAATCAACATATACACCCTATCAAAGAAGTAATGGTTTTAGAAAAAAATCTGTATTTTTTCTAAAAATGTTTAATAGATTTTCTTGGTTCTTAGGATGTTAAAACATTTATTTGAAGAAGTGGGGAGGCTATTCAGTTTTAGGTAAAACTCAATATAGTTTAACAAGTATATGTGCAAAGAATAATTTTTAAAATATAGTGTAAAGATAGACCAGCAAATATATCAGAAAAGAATTGATTTCAACATATTTAAGAAGAAATGTATTTTTTTATATTTGCAAATAAGCAGTCTAAACATTTTGTATTTACTTTATTGAGGCCTTCACAGATACCAAATTTATGTGCCTCTTGCTTTGAAAAGTATAAAATGAGCATATTTTTTACTTCCTCCCTACAATAAAACTGAAGAAAGAAAGGGATTAAGAAGGAGAAGGAGAGGGAAGCAGGGATGGATGGAGGGAAGGGGGCAGGAGGGAAGTAAGGATGAAAAGGGGAAGAAAGGACGGGGGAATGAGACAGTTACAATCTTACACAGAGCCTTATTTCTGCTCTGCATTTGGGATCTCCTTAGGCAAAATGGAAAGGACATAACCAATAAACTGGCTCAGGATCTTTGATCTGGCACATTAAGTTATAGTTCATTTGCTATTTTAAAGTAGAGCTTTATAATCTTCCCTTCCTTAGCTTAGGTTTTGAGCTACATTATATTTAACAGGCAGAAGGGTGTTGGGGAATAAGAACCTCTGCCACCAAACTTCAGACAGATGAACTCTTTCTTTGTTGAGGAATGTAGGATGCATAAGGTATTCCTAACATGTTTAAAGTCACCTTACTCTGTCTAAATGTTTCAAAGAACTGTAGTAGACTGAGAAACTAGATTTTCATTTCGATACTTCTTTGGTAAAGCATGTCAAGTATGTGATACCTATTACATACGGCTACATATACATGTCTCTCTGTACCTATTGGTGTGTACATATCCATATGTAGCTATTTTTGTCTTGGATTTTAGGAAGAAGGTGGAACTGACTAAGTTTATAAAATGTAATTCACAGCAACGCCAACATTAATGCCACATTAATGTAAAACATTTACAACACCAGTACTCTACACAAGCCAAAGGAAATTTTCCAAAGGAAATTAGGCCCTTCTTTGTAACTTCCCTTTCTCAGTTTATACAAAACATGTCATAGTTCAGGTTAAGGTTTTCTAGCTATATTTTGGTAATGTTAGGATATCAAGTCAAGGACATGTTTAATTAGCTCCTCCAATGTCTTGGCCTGGGTATTTAGGTGACTTTTTTCAAAGAAATGTTGTCCCCATCCATGGAAAGATTCCTTTCTCTCCAGACTGTTGGAGCTTTTTAGTGTGCTAATGACAGAAATCTCTGCTATTTGTGAGCAATGCCCACATATACAGAGGACCTTATGCCTTAAGGACTTAAATTGAGTATTTTTCTAACTGTTCCTGCACACTACAGTCCAGAACTGCATGACCACGCCTCCCATAATTATGAACTAGAAACTCAAAAGAGCAGCCATGAAATGCAATACTGAGTCTGGTCTTGGCAGCAGGAATATGTGAAGGCATCTCTCCCCTTCAAGGCCCTAATATTATACTGAGTGGTATGGGGAAAGTCATGTTTCTTCTTTCTTTTTCTACTTTTTTATATAGTAATTAACACAAGCAGCCAGGATGTGTGACACCTAAATTCAATTCGCTTTGCCTGTGGGAATTTGAGTATGCATCCTATGACTTCTGCCTCACAGAGAGAGATTGGAAAATCAGTAACAAAGTGAACAAATGTTGACTAACCTCCTTAGCACAGTGGGTAGGGCATTATATAAGGAAAAAGGAATACTTCCTTGAAGAAACTCTTACATTAAACAGTTGGGAAATAAAATTCTAAAATAACTCATGAATCAATATTCACTGTTACCACATTAGCACCAAACTACTAGACTGGAAAAATATATTCATGTTTACTTCCGTTTTCTTCACCTCCAATTAATCTTTAATTCTTTATGCAAAATGAAACAAGAGCCTTTGGCCACATTGGCACAATGATTCTGCTAGAAAGCATCAGATAAAATTTAAAATTCTTCTCCAGAAGCAAAGGAAATGAAACCATATCTCTTATATTCTTGATGAGAGATCAAGGCATGGCAGTTTTGCGCAAGGAACAGTTATGGCTTGTCCACTTATGGTAACTGAAAAGTAAAATACTGCCAGTCTTGAAAGATGTCATGCAACATTATATATCTAGCACATGGATTCTATGAGTAACTACTGATTTTAGTATCTCAAGAAGAAAAAATACTATTGTATTATCTTGAAAGAGCCCTTTAGTTCTTGACTACAGAGGCCATTCCCTTGCTTCAATGCCTTCCAGATACCTTCTCAGTTCCACAGACCTGCTCTCATCTTGACAGCATGAACTACCTCCTCAGCCCAGAGAGATGAAAGACAAAAGATTTCTCACTCCCCCACATGAGAAAAACATCTAGTATTTTGGGACAAAAAAACAAAGAATGCTTAGTAATAAGAGAACAAAGACCACTTGGTTAAGAAAAACAAGGACTATTCAGTCAAGGCAGGAGAGATGTAACAAAGTTTCTAAAATGTAACAGGTAGCAGAACTACAGTAGTTTGCAGAAAAAATTGTTATACAAGCACTTGTTGTAAGGAGAAAAAGCTGATGTGAATATTAGGAACGTGATCACTTACATTAGCAGACACACGAACAGTTATACTATTGGCTATCCAGGCGCGTGTTATTCTAATCTGATAGTGAAAATATTATAAAAGCTATATACACTTTTAATAAATGTTTCTGCACCATTCATACATCACATTGTATCTGATTGTAATTTCATTTATTAAGTATAATTCACTGAATATTACCAATATGCATGCTTTCTTCTGTAAAATCAACTCTATCTGTATTAGTATCTACAAGTCATAAATTACGCAAACATTGACAGACATGGAATTTGCCAGGAGAAATAATCTTTACCGATCTTAAAGTAATTACTGTTGATATTCTGTTTCCATATTTTGATCCACAACCTTGTGTTGGAAATATCAGGGTGAATTTAGGTGAGCAGGTAAACTATAATATACCCATTGAACATGCTCTATGTAAACAGTATTTTCAGGACTAGCTCCTCAAGCTGTAGCCTTTAAAGAAAATTCATATATTTCATAATGCTCTCTGTGTGGTTATGTGATATGCTTAGATTAGTACAATATAAGTACAACTCATGAACTTAAAATCTGCATATAATACCTAAAAATTGCTATAAAAAGATGTAGCATTGAAATACATATTATGATGTAATAGAGATCCCTTCTCTATGTTGCATGTCTCCCTCTCCTTTGTTTCTGTATCAATCTATTTCACTTTTCAAAATACAAAATACATTGATTCAAAGTTCTAGATTATTTACTATTAATATGGTCAGTGACACCTAAACCCACTCAGTAGATTAAGCAATTAAGATCCAGTTCTCACTTAATTTATTTCAATTTAGTCACATATTTCAAATATATTCTGTTACCAAAAAAAAAAAAAAAAAAAAAGTGTAATCCAAGATATTTTTCAGCAGAGAATATGTAAAATGTATGCTAAGAGGGGAAAAAAAAAATTGAAAAAAAACCCCAAAAAACAGTGAGCCAGAAAACCATGAAAGGAAAAGAAAGAAAAAGGATAGTTTATTAGAGGTCATAAGAAATGACAAAAAGCTTCCATTGGCAAGGGTAGGAGAGACTTATTTTTCCTCTATGAAGGATATAGGCGAGTTGTTTCAGCTTGTACACAATTGTTTTGAGTCTGAGGGAGAAAGAGAGAAGGAAGGAAGGAAGGAAGGAAGGAAGGAAGGAAGGAAGGCAGGCAGGCAGGCAAGCACATTCTTGGAGAAATAACACGAAATAGCACCTACTGTGTTCTGACAAGATCTATAAAATTAAGAGGTTGTTTTCATATTGAAATACATTAAATTGCTTGTTACATAGCTTAAACTAGCACATATTAAACATTTTTTTTTCTGTTAATATCAGCTGCTTACAGGGATCCAGTTTAGATTCTTCACTTCCTAAATCTGCCAAACTATGGAAGTCTGCCAAAATACAGCATTCAAAAGACAAGGTCCCTCTTTATAAAGAAGACATCTTCTTTATAAAGAAAAAATCTACATGGTACTGCCTCTGTTTCAAAAGTTGGAAAGCAGACAAAAGCAGATTAATTTAGTTCTCTATTATAACTTTTGAATCTTGTATGTTTTTTAAAATTAGTTTTATTTATTTATTACAAAATCAAACATATCCACCTTAGAATTCAAAAGATATACTCATATTGACTGTATGTTACCTGTCTTCACACATAAAAGGAGGAATTTAAAGGAGGAATTTCACTACAGTTAATTAATTTCACTACAGTTTCCAAGTTGTCTGTTATAACCTTGGTAAGAACTGCAGCAGACTGAAAAATGCTTTATCAAACTGTTCTTTTATTCTGTTTCAGTAAGAGTAATCAGTCTGGAACAGATACTTGACCCCATTCTTAGTTCTTTTGCTTAATAAAGTCACTTAAATTCTATCTAAATAAGTAACTTTTTTTCTTTCTTTCATTGTCTCACTTGAAATTGGATAAAAGGAAACTGCAGAGGGTAGATCTTTTGAAGATCATCAAACACTTCCTGAATATGAACACAAACTCTAAAGCAAACAAAATTCAGGGATTTTTGAATTGCTTTGAAATACAGTTCATGTAAAATGTAACAATAACTTTGTTTAATGGAAAAGTTTACTTTATTACTTTTTCTTCCATACATCTTGCTAAAAGGTTTGACAGGATTTTAAGCAGATCTCCAAAGCAGAGATCAAATAAAAGTAGTATGTTGTCAGTTTAAAGGCTTCTCTGCCACAAAGCACTCTACTGAGTGCAGAATATCCTTGTCGTATTTACAAAGTTGTGCAGCAGTTCATAAAGTATGAGAAGAAGCTGAGCTCAGGCATTCTTTATGTTTCTGTTGGACAATATCCATCCAGTAGGATGGCTATGCAATATTAATACAAGAGCAAAGGGGATCACAGATAAAGCATTGTATGCTCTGTCTTCTCATAATAGCAAAAACTTAGGGTTCCCCCACAGTCAGTGAGGGATCTCTAAAGCTGAGCATATGACTTCTGCAGGGACGACACAATACATGACTGGACTCAAGCATGGATACATGTACAAACTCTAATACAGTGCTAGGAGCGGAAGCTTCCAGTTAACAGGAATGCTGCATCAAACTGAGGCGCACGTGCAGTTTCCACAGCAACTCTCTGCACAGTGTCTGAGTCTGTATTGCCAGCAGTCCTTCATCTCCAATTCTGCAGCCTGCCCTCCACCTGAGGGTGCATCTGTAACTTTTCATCTGCACACTTCCAGGTGGCTGCAGTATTACCTTCACTCTGGCTTCACAAGTGCTATTGTTCTCACCTGGCACTATGGAATTCAGAAACAATGTTATGCTGGGCTTCTCCTAAAAAGTGATTGCCATTGATTTTTAAATCACACTGTTCTCATCCCAGTTCTCACTCTTTTGCTTTGTAGTTTTACCTGTAACTCTACACTCTAGTTTTAGCCTGTAACTCTACACTGAGAACACATCACTCCAGATCTGGAAGTATTTAGCTTGTAACTTCATACTGGAATAGAATCTTGTAGATAACAAGCAGTTTATAGGTATTTTAATGCCCAATAAATATTATACAATAAAATACATGCACAAATATATTGTGTTAAATGCTATTTAGTCTGCAGCACCTGCACATGTTCCATTTGGTGTAAACAGTATCATAAGCTACCAATGAGGATCTTGAGAAGGTCTGCATGAAAAATATGACTGTACCAGGGAGAAAGCAAGAAGTTGTTGGCTTTTTTCTCATTACTATTATCATCATTATTGTCACCACTACCTTTACTGGAGAGAATTTTTTGTCTGAGGATTCTTTCCTTCCTCTTACTGGTTGGTGCCTGTGGAGTGGCATTCCCTGTTTTTTCTCTCTCTCTCTTTTCTTCTCTTTGTTTGCTTCTCTAAGATAGATTTCAAATAAAGTTACATCATCGGCTATGGACTGCACTACTAAAGCATGTTTATGTCAGCCTCTCTTAATATTCTTTGGGCAACACCCATATGATGGGGGTGAGGTTAGAATGCCTCACTGAAAACCCTACTGAAATGCTTTGGTGAAAACAAACCTCTTATTCTGTATTTTTTGTACCATTCAAATGCATAGAATAACGGAGCAGGAAAGGAAGGCCTAAACAGCAGGTAAAACCTTTTCTGTCGTTTGCTTAATTAGTTCTCAATCCATATGCCACTAACATAAGGCACTACTCACATTCTCAAAACAAATCCTATGATGTTAATTGGCCTCAGGGAATTATTGGCACAAATGAAGGTGAGGACATTTTCTCGTATTTAAATTCTTTTGAGATTTTTGTCTACTCTTTCTAGTATCATCTGATAATAAGCTTTGGACATAACATCCTTACATTATTTGTCTGAGAAAGAAACAACTCTTAGCAGACCTAACCTTAAACCACAGAAAGAAGGCAAAAGAGTGACTTGAGGCAATCTTTATTCCTTCTAACCATAGGTGACTAATATTTCACACCAGGCCTCAGATAAAGGTGATTGAAGTCTCATACAAATCACTCCTTCTCACTCGGAAAATAAAATCAAAGTGGCCATTGTGTACCAACTGAAATCTGTAGTGATTCCCGAATATTAAAGTTTCAGTTTTCAGATAGAGACAACTCAAACCTAACACTAACCTAAATACTAACTCAAACAAGTCTTCAATACTAAGTCAAAAACCTGAAACTAAAAGAAAGGGTTAAATAACACAACCTTTTGATTGTATTTACAAAAATGCAATGTTGTAAGAAAAACAGAAATTATCAAAAACTTATCAAATAACTTTATTAAACACATTGTATAAAACAATGTATGGAAAACAGCCTTAACAATAGACTTAACTTTAGTAGACTCAACAATTTAAATGTGACAGCATTTAAATAAAGAATTCTGAAATACAGTGGATCCTGAATGCATGAGCATCCTTATTTCTGTCTGAATTTTCAGAGACTCAACTACTGATGTTATAAAAGATTCCTTGCTCATGAACAGTTCTTAAATGAGAGCTCTCTCTGCCTAGACACCAGCTAAAAATGAACAGCGATTTTTAGACTTAGTTTGACTTCTTAAAGGTGAAGTCAAATCCAAATTTTATGCTACAGAGACTTTAAAGAAAACAATGAATGCCAGATCTCAAGGGTCTCACGGAAATCTCCAATGCTATTCAGGCTAACAAGGTTCCCACTTATGTTTCAATCTCACTGGAAATTAACTCAATGCTACAACATGACAGTGTATATTAATTACAATTGATGACTTTGCAATGAATACTTACTAAACTATTAAAAAGAAACAGCTTATTAAATGGTGTCAGCATTTTATTGTAGCACCCTACCAATTAGTCAAGTAGTATTTAATATAAAAACTGAGTATGATAAATTAATGTAATATTAATGTGAATACCAGTGAGCAATATCTCGGTGAAGATTTTACTCAAATACTGTATTAATGCACTATTAAAAATCAAGTGCCATATAAAATTTAATAAAGGAGTAACATCACTCAAATATGGCATGAAAATATATAGGAGCACTTTCTTTTCAGCTTTACAATTTAAGTTTTTTACAGCTTGATTTAGGAATATTCCATACAGTTGAAATGACTCATGTGGGACAGGAAATGATGCAGGTTAAAACCCAAACCAAGTAAAAAAGTCCCAGCACTCAAAGCTAAGTTTATTCTTTGATACCTTATGTTTGAACTCTGTTAATCCTTATCATGAAAGGCTAGTTTGAACTGAATATAGTATAGACTGTGTAGTGCACAAATAATATTTTCACTATATGTCATACATAGGTAAAATTATGCAGTTTCTTAAACAGATAGTGAGCAGGGAAAGTGCAGACAAGCAGACAGAAGCAGCTTACAAATCAAATAATATAATTGTTAAGATAATCACATCAAATAGAGTTTGAGAATGAATTCAAATGTTTATTCCCTCTTATGAGAGGCTGGAATATTAAGGGTTAATAACTCAAGCAATTGTCCCCAAGCTGGGTGCTTTGCTGAGGCCAGGTTTGCATCCCCCCAAATGAAGGGGAGGAGGAGAGGTCTTGGATGTGTGCTGGTGAAACCGCTGATATGCATAAGAACAGCCCAGCTGCAGAGGGGGTGAGCACCCATCACCAGAGGATGACCACTACGCACTGACCTTTGCTTAGCAACAAGCTGGGCTTTGAGCCAGATAAAGGAACAGGCAACTGGCTCAGATGCCAAACTTAATTCCCAGGGAAGTTATCAGGATGTTCACACATAGGCCTGAAGGTATTCATCCCTTCTGATAAGGCATAACTGCCTACACTATGCTGAGAAACAATGGTTATGTCTCAGAAAGTGTTATAAATGTCATAAACTATCAAAGACCCATTGAATTTTATGTAAGGACTTTCCCCACCCTCAACAGATCAAGACCACAACCATTACTTTGAGCAATGGACATCTAAATTACAATAGTTTCTTTGCTAGATCCACACGTGGTGATATCTTTCCTCTCCACCATCTACTTTTATCCTTTCTTTCTCTTTTTTCTTTTCCTTATATATTTTCTTAAAATATGTTTTTACATTTCCATAGATTATAAAAAAAACATCCACATACCTTCTTTCCATTGCAACCAAATTGTTCTAAAATAAATATGTCACACATATATATAAATAGATATATATGTATAATAAATACATATATTCTGGTAATTCAGTGTCATTTCACTCTAATCCTAAGAATTCTTGTTGTTTCTCTCACGCACCACCCAGAGTCAATCAAACTACCTTCCCCTAAACCCACTGGCTAGACCAGAGCATTACATAATTGTTACATCAGACAGGATCCCTTGGATGTGGTAGAGTGATCAATGTGGTCCAAAGCTGTTTAGGGTTTTCTAGTGTGACCTGGACCTGCTGCAAGGTTTTCTGTAGGAGAAGGACAAGCTGACATTCAGAGAGGGTTGTGAGGAGGACACTGACTCCCAGTGGGTGTAACTGAAGGGTGTAACTACCAAGAGCAAGTCAAATGGTGATTGTCTGCTTGTTGTGAAATTATAATGATAATTTGTTTCCCCTCAGTATGACCTGGGTACATCAGACCTGCTGAAAGGTTTTCTGGTGGAACCTCGGCCTTTTGAAACGTTTTTCCTAAGAGAAAGCCAAGCCAACCCTCAGAAAGGGTTAATGGGCAGAAAAACATTAACCTTCTGCAGGTTAATGAAAGATTCAAAAGGAATGACCACCCAAGATTAGTCAAATGGGGATTGTCGCCTCCTGATGGAATTAAAGTCTTTTGAAAAGACAAGGCCCCTACATCTGAGCTCTGTACTTTGCACTGTAAAGGGATCTCCACTAGGGTTTTTACTCCTTGCCTTCAATAATCAGTCAACAGAGCATCTTTGTCAAGTGGGAAGGAAAGAATGACATGTCTCCTCTCTTTCAGAATTTCATCAGTTTTATCACAGTGCATCATATAAAGGAATTACCAAAACTAAAAGGCTCATTCCTCACCTTTTCAGAGGATTGCTGCAAATGATAAAGTCACATTTCAAAAAGTAATAAGGAGATGATTTAAGTGCACATCAGATGCATGCATTTGACACTGCAGTCTAAACTCCCTTCTCTGCCTCAGCCCCTACTTCTTGGCCACCTATCTCTGGAGATGTTCATACTCACAGGTATCTTGTTTTGTTAAACATTTCTGCTTTTGCGCATATCCTACTCCTCACCAAGTATGAGAAGACACAGAATCCATTTGGATTTTTTTTCCTTTATAGAGAAGATGAGCTGAAGGACCCTGTCTTTTGAATGCTGTGTTTTGGCAGACTTCCATAGTTTGGCAGATTTGGGAAATGAAGAATCTAAATTGGATCCCTGTAAGCAGCCAACATTTACAGAACGAATTTTGTTTACTACATGCTAGTTTAACCTATGTAACAAGTGATTTAATCTGTTTTGATATGAAAACGACCTCTTAATTTTATAGATCTTGTCAGAACACAGTAGGTGCTATTTCATGTTGTTTCTCCAAGAATGTGTATCCCTTCCCTCCCCTTCCCTTCCCTTCCCTTCCCTTCCCTTCCCTTCCCTTCCCCAGACTCAAAACAATTGTGTATAATTTGAAACAACTCCTTTATAATCTTCCTAGAGGACAGAGAAGTCTCTCCTACCCTTGCAAATGGAAGCTTCTTGTCATTTCTTATGACCGCTAATAAACTTTTTTTTTTTTTCTTTTGCATTTTGCTTTCATGGTCTTCTGGTTCACCAGTTTGGTTTTTTTTGGAATGCCTCTCTTAACCTATGAGTCTTTCAATTAATTTTCTAACAGTAACACAACCCCAACATAGAGTGTTAGAAAGCTCCTGAATAGTTTGACTTAAAGCAAACTCTAAAGTAAGAAAAGTATGTTTAAAAGTATAGTCTTGCTTTGTTAGACAAGATTTAGAAAATCTGCCTTAGTAGCAGATTTCCTGGTAAGAGCCTGTGGATCCTGTTTAAAAGCTTCTTGATGACAATAAGATAACATCAGAAACCTAATTGTGACAGTCTCCTTTAGGTGGGCATTAGCTTCAGAATCAGGGACTTCAATAGACTAAGAAGTTGTTTCACCTCGTTTCTGGACTCCACTATTCACCAAGCTTCTGAGACTCACACAGCTTTGCGGATACACAGAGGTGCGTGACTGCCTCTAAGCTTTACTCTTGGATCTATACTCTAGGGGGACTAACTCACTAAAAGCTGAGGTTTGTCCTCAGGAAAAGTAGTCAACTGTGAAATGTAAATGAAGCTATAATAGAACTGTGCAATTATAGGCAGAGAAAAAGAGAGTTATTGCTGGAAGGAAAAAGTGGCAAGAATATGCTTCCACACTCAGCCAGTTTTGTCTTCACAGTGATGAAATAAGTATAAAGGTATATATACATTTGCAACTAGGAAAAGCAAATGGCATAATGGGAATAAATTATATATGTAGAAGTAGTGTCAGCGACCCATCACAACTGTAACTAATAACTAATAAAATGTATGGCTTTGATTTTTTTTTTCTGGAAAACACTGGAGTTATAATTAAAGCCATAATAACAACAAAATAACAAATAATAACACTGGATAAAATGAAAACAAATGGAGGGGACAAAAGCTGTTTTCTGTTTGCAAATCTCAACTAGACAAAAGATCATCAGGAGAAACTTGTCTGTACTCCAGTGGCTTGTTTTTCACCCACACACACAATACAAACCCAGTAATTTTAAATGATAAGTAAATTATCCAGAAGTAGATCTGGAAAATTAAACCATCACACATAGTCAAACATACCAATTACAGTAGCATACCAGATGATAAGGTCAACATCCTTACAGGTCACAAGTTATTTCAGAACAGTAAAAACTCAGATAGATACATCAGTACTCTCAAATCAAAAGATGTGGGCTAGTGACATTTCTTTTCTAGATATTATGCACGTTTATCTTCCAGGTAGCCATGTGTCAGTATTGCTACAAATATATTTTTCACTTGACATTATCTATAGACATGGGCTCATTACTCAATTAATTCTGTGCATCGTGCAAAAGAGAAAAGTAGCAGAGTTCCCCTTAATGTCACATTCCTCTCAGTTACAGCAAATTTTGAGGAGAGGGGTAANTCTCCTTTAGGTGGGCATTAGCTTCAGAATCAGGGACTTCAATAGACTAAGAAGTTGTTTCACCTCATTTCTGGACTCCACTATTCACCAAGCTTCTGAGACTCACACAGCTTTGCGGATACACAGAGGTGCGTGACTGCCTCTAAGCTTTACTCTTGGATCTATACTCTAGGGGGACTAACTCACTAAAAGCTGAGGTTTGTCCTCAGGAAAAGTAGTCAACTGTGAAATGTAAATGAAGCTATAATAGAACTGTGCAATTATAGGCAGAGAAAAAGAGAGTTATTGCTGGAAGGAAAAAGTGGCAAGAATATGCTTCCACACTCAGCCAGTTTTGTCTTCACAGTGATGAAATAAGTATAAAGGTATATATACATTTGCAACTAGGAAAAGCAAATGGCATAATGGGAATAAATTATATATGTAGAAGTAGTGTCAGCGACCCATCACAACTGTAACTAATAACTAATAAAATGTATGGCTTTGATTTTTTTTTTCTGGAAAACACTGGAGTTATAATTAAAGCCATAATAACAACAAAATAACAAATAATAACACTGGATAAAATGAAAACAAATGGAGGGGACAAAAGCTGTTTTCTGTTTGCAAATCTCAACTAGACAAAAGATCATCAGGAGAAACTTGTCTGTACTCCAGTGGCTTGTTTTTCACCCACACACACAATACAAACCCAGTAATTTTAAATGATAAGTAAATTATCCAGAAGTAGATCTGGAAAATTAAACCATCACACATAGTCAAACATACCAATTACAGTAGCATACCAGATGATAAGGTCAACATCCTTACAGGTCACAAGTTATTTCAGAACAGTAAAAACTCAGATAGATACATCAGTACTCTCAAATCAAAAGATGTGGGCTAGTGACATTTCTTTTCTAGATATTATGCACGTTTATCTTCCAGGTAGCCATGTGTCAGTATTGCTACAAATATATTTTTCACTTGACATTATCTATAGACATGGGCTCATTACTCAATTAATTCTGTGCATCGTGCAAAAGAGAAAAGTAGCAGAGTTCCCCTTAATGTCACATTCCTCTCAGTTACAGCAAATTTTGAGGAGAGGGGTAAAAAAGAACAATGTGAATGTGCATTGAGACAACCTATCTCAAAGAACAGCTATATACAGATAGACAGACTTTTTTTCATTCAAATTACTGCCTGTGTCCTTTGTACTGTGGAAAACTGCAAAAAAGCCTAACTGCAGCTTATGTGCTGGAGTGAGTCACCAGTTCAGTAAAAATTATGTGATAGTTCCCCCAAATGCAGTTACTGTGTCTGGAAAGATGGGAAGCAGTACTCTTGTGTAAAAAAGAGACTAGAATGTCTCATCTGCAGTTACCAGTTACTAGGACAATTGTCAGGGAAGCCACCATTGTTATTTGAGTGTTTTGAGGAAGCTCTTAGAGGAAATAAGATTTTTTTATGGGTGACCCCACTACCTTCTTATAAAAAATTTAAGAATAAGAAATCCTCTGTGAGGAAATTGGCAGTCCCAGTGTTCCTACAATTCGTATATAGAGGTGGAAGGAAAGGATGTTCTTGAGAAGCCACATCATGTCAATGCAAACAGAAAATTCACTGGACAGGTATGGGGATTTGCTTCTATACGAAAAGCACAGCTTTAAGGAAGGAAAAAAGAGAAGAAGTTTAGTCTTTTGAGATGGGGGAAATTTGACACCACCTTGGCTAATTACAATATGTATTCTTTAAACACTGCAAAGGGAGTCAGCCCTAAGGGCCTGGATCTTCTCCACACTTTTTAACAGTAAAGTTCTTTTCATCAAATAGTAGCAAGTAGGTGGCTATAGGCACAAAGTGCTTTCTAGTCAAGGGACAGATCCAACTGGAGGACACACTTAGAAATGGAGTGATGACTCAAAGGGGAACTAGCTAGACTCTTCAAAACTCCAGGGTGAGGTGGAATAATACGCATAACAACTTGAAGAGCATAGCTGACCTACACAAAATCATTCTAATTGAAAAGACAAAAGAGTGAACAGTTGACACAAGGAAATAAGATTTACAAGTCCACTTGTTTATGAATATGAATCTGATTTTGCAGGTAGACTTGGTGGTGTATTTTGTTGTGAAAAGGAGGGTTCTTACTGCAGAAGAAGGTATGTTGCTTTATTCTGAGAGCCAACCAACTTCCAGGCAATCAGATAAAGTCCAGGGGAAGACCATCTACCTGCATAGCATGGAGAGAAGGCCACTGAAAATAATGATAATGTTGTTCATATAGGACTCAAGAGTCTTAAATTAACAATAGCAGCATCATGATGTTAGGCTAACAAGACCTCCCAAGCTCTGCTTTTCCCTTATCTGGAAAATAACTCTTCAAAGAAGAAGAAATGGTGGAAAGGCACAAATAGTTCTCTGATCAGGAAAATTGCACAGCATGTTTGAGATAATCCTAGAGGAAGGACTTTATTTACTGGGATGGAGAAGGGCAAGACCTTTGGAAACCCTATTGGTTTGTTGGTTTTTTCAACAGCAGATGAAACTGAATACAACTTCTGTGATACAAATTACTATTTGCTTGTGTGAATGTTTAGTTTAAAAATTAAATGCAATTAAATTTGAAGGGCTTTTCTCCTGAAGCTGATTAAAAGAATCACAAAAGAATGTATTGCCATGTGTCATAGAAAGACTGAAAAATCCTTGTTGATGTGTATATGTCGTGTGTGAGAGTTTGGTCCCTGTAGAAATGACAATTAGGAAGTAATAATCAAGAGGCTATGGAACACAGTAATGTACTTATGAATTTGTGCCACTGAATTGAGAATGTTTTTAATTCTGAATGTACATTCCAAGTCCAGCAGATTTCAGGACAAACAGTTACTTTTCACTCTTCTGAAAAGAAGAATTCTTTGTGTGAACTCTTTTTCAGGGTAAGAGGATATCTTCACCCCTAAAGTCTTAGGTGACATGGAAACAAGAAAAGGGACCTCTGTAAACTCTCTCAGGGTTACGAAAAAAATCACTTATGAAAGCAGCTGTGAAGGGCACTGAGTATGTCTTTCCCCCTCAGTTTCACTCAGCTTCCTAGCAAAGTTTCTTTCCTTGAATTTGTCTTAGTTGCATTATAGATATTTTTTAGTTTGCTACACTAAAAGAGATCAAATGAAGACATAGGTTGAGTTAAAAGAGTTATTTAGATTATCTTTTTTTAGAGAAATGCCACTTGTCTTTGTGTATTTTATAAAAAGTTTTACTAATCAGTTAGAAAGTGGGGTCTCATACATGGATTTAGTGACATAAGTGTCTCAGGGCCAGTTGACAAATTTATTCAAAACTGAACATAAGAACAAAGGAAATGTTGGGCTTTCCGTAAATAAATTCCATTTCAATATGAATGACAGACATATCACATATACATGGGATTAGATGTGTATCACTAAATTATGCTTGGGAGAACATACAGGCATATCTGTGTCTGGCATAGTAAGTGGTTACATCAGTCCTATAAATTCACAGCTAATTCAACGGCTGATACTTCATTAAGCTAATTATTGACACTTTGGTAATCTTTGCAACTTTTCAATGTGTCATTCACAATATGAGGATAACTAAGTGCGCATTTTCAAGATATCAGATATGAAATCTCTTATTACTATAGATACTGTAGGAAAGGCTTTCTAAAAGTTAACACAATTTACAAAAACATACATGACCATCACATAGAACGTCTCTTTTCTTCAGCACAAGATAAAAATAATTCTGCAGATGACTAAAATTTTATGATATCTAAAATAAACTAAACGTTTGAGTGGAACACAGAGAAGCCCCCTAGAAAGAGAGAAACTCCAAAGAAAACAAACAAACAATCCAAACCAAGCAAATATCTCAGGGCTGAAAATAGACTAAGACTTAAATCTAGAATTTCCAAATAAATGGCAAACTCCATATTATTTTGGTTTCTGTCTCATCTGTAACATCCTTTCATCATGGGATAAATAGAACAATTTTAAAACAAAATTTGAGATACTTTATGTTTTTCTATGTATCTTACATGCATATACAATGTAGATGACTTTTTTAGATATAGAGATCTATCTTTTTAAAACAAATAAAAGAAAGAAGCTGAAGCTGAGTTCCTCCCCTTATGAAATAATATTTTATTTAAAACAAGAACCCTCATAAGGAAATCCATTTAGAGGTGTATGGAAGTATTTGACTTTTCAGAATCATTACGTCAATAGCAGCTGATGAGATTCACTTGACATGGTGGAGATAAAGCCATCTTACAAATACAGCAGCTGCACAAATTTAATAAAATACAGTCCCAGAGCTTTTCCAAGAAAAGAACTGTTCACTCGGCTTGAGTTCATAGTTACTGATGTTTAACAACGGAACACTAATTTAAAAAAATAAAGTTTAAAAATGCTGTGATGCAGTTTATAAACTGTAAAAATCCCAAAAGTTTAGAATTACAAGAATAACAGCACAATATGAAAAAAAGACCCTTAAAACCAGCTGCAGGACTCTAAAGTAGGGTTTTTCACCTAAAAGCTCTAAACATTGTTTCTCTACCCCAAAAGACAAAGCATGAAATTTATACCTCAACTGTGCCACACATAAAATTTAATAATTACTTCTAAATTTTATCTCACATGAAATTTTGATCTTATTTGCTAGCATAATTCTAATTATTCCTCCACATTTTTTGTTCTCTAAATAAAAGAGACATGTATTACTTATATCTTGCACTGACTTCAAAGTTTTTACAGCTTGGGGATCAATTGTTTCAACCCAAGCACTTTGTTCCCTGCCCAGTATTCTGACACATGCCATGTGCTATTAACGACTTGATGAATGAAATGAAAGCATGTGACCACCTACCCACACACCTTGGCAGAGGTGCACTCCATACACGCCGACCACCTCCCAGGCAGGTGAGTTTGTTAGCACCTTCCAGGCGATATCCAGGAAAACAAGAAAAGATCAAGGAATCTCCAACACCAAAATGAAAACCAATTCGCCTACTGAAGGCAGGAACACCAGGATCGTCACATGGCTCCAGATCATATTCTGCAGACAATAAAACATAATATATTATTATCTGGACAAGTTGTCCACATGGAAGAAAAGAAACTTATCAAATTGCCCACATTGTGTGAGCACGGAACAGCTGGAAAATATGTATTTCAGAGTTGTGTTCTCTACTAAAACCCACTACTGTTTCTATAAGTCTATTATGCCTATATATACAGTAATTATGTATCTAATGTGTCCCACCCACACTACATCTATTTTCTTAATTTCAAGAGCTGTAATCAGCTTGTACTGTCAGTGGTTTACTATAATTTTGTTTAATTACTTCCTTTGTATATAATTCCTGTTTCTTTTCATCTGAACTCCCAAATAGCTTTAGAAGTGAGACTTACAGTTAAAGAAATCATTATGTAATGAAGAAAATCTAATTAAAAAATCGAACAAAAGGTTAGGTGGATGAAAGACATATGAACACATTTTCAAAACTGTGCTTTTATAACTACACATCAGGAATAATTCAGGAGGAGTCAGAATAAACTAATGGGGAAAAAATCAGGGCTGTTACATAGGAAGCAAATCAAACTCAGAAAATATCTGAACCATCCATTTCTCCATCTCCAAAGAGTATGCTCTGGAAGTATCACCTTTTGTTTGTCAAGTTTTTGCATATAATTTTTTTCCTTAGATATCCACTACCAACTACTTCAAGAGAAGATGTTGAAAGAGATCAACTTAACATCTAATGGAAAAATTTTGATTTTATATTCTTCAGAATATGATCCAAAAGACCCAGAAGATCACTTCTGGTAACAGCTAAGAAAAGACATTTTCTAAAACATTTACCTTGGAGGTCAGAGGAAAGTAGGGTCAAATCTACTTATTTAGAGGAAGAGACTCCATTTAGTCAGGAAAGAAACTGAACCAAAGTGTCTGAGTGTTTAAACAGCGGACGAATGGAATAAAATAAATAAATAAACCCTTCACTTTAGTAACTGTCTTGTAGGAAAGTTCTGAATGTTAAAGGGAATCTATAAATCACACCAGCTTCTGCTGGCAAAGGCTGTAAGTTTAGAAAACATGTGATCTACTACCTCTGCTCAGTATTACAGAGGCTAAGCTAGACATGGAGATACCCTGTAGTACACTTTTAGGTACATGGCAATTTTCATGACAAATTTCTATGTTTAATGACATTTAAAACAGGTTAAGGCTGTCCCACTAAACACTTATTACTAAGAAGAAATATCTTCTGGTTGTGTGAAAATACAGAAACAGAATCACCCATTTGCTTCATAAAGTTAATGCACCTCATAATATTTCTCAAAATGTATATTTAATATAAATTATGACTTATGCTGGCTCTGTATGTTGTAGCAGTAGTAGCTAGGACATAAACCTTCAATTGTGTTCCAAAAGTTCTGTGATCCATATCTTTTATTACTGCACAATTCTCCCTCCTGCATCCACAATATTTCGTGTGTTTTTCTACAACTTGCCTAGTGCTCTACCCTTTTGACTTCGTGATAAACAAACAATCAGAGATATAATTTAGTATTTGTATTTATATTTTAAACTTGCAAAACTGCTGATGTCTGATTTGGTGAGTCCAAAGTATCCAGAATGAATATATTTTAGCATTTCATAAGAGTAAATCCATCAGTATAGCTCTAATCAGGGAGGGAGTTTTTTCCTTTTTAAAATAAGCAAGTTAAATTAGATACATTACTCATAACTAGCATGGTCATCTCTAAGCGTTGCCAAATCTCAACAAAACTTACTGCCTTTCAGTTCTTGAAAAATTACGTTGGACAGTTGGATGTGAGTTCCTTATGTACTCCTTCCACAGAATATCCATGTGCATGTGAATTTCAACTATCACTTGATTCATTCATATGTGTCATGAGACAAGTGGAAGCTTCAGACAAGCCCTGCCTTAGTCTGAGAACTCAGCAACATCTTAAATTTAAGGACTTATTCTAGTCTGCAAGTTCTAATGATGGTGAATCAGGTCTATTTATAAAAATTAATTATTTATTAAACAGACAGAGATAACAGACCAAAGATCCTAATCAGAATTACTACACACAACTACTAAAGAACTACTAGTAGATTACAGGCTAACATAAAACAATGCACTATTTCAAGGTACCTATAAGTAAAGCTAGAAAAAGAAATAGTACTGTAACTTACCACCGAAATGACATTACTGTACACAGATTTCTTCATTTAACCCCTGGGGAGTAATTATAAAGTAGGCGTCCCTACTCACGGGAGAAACTCCACACATTTCCAGGATCATGTATAGAGGATTTCTGCTTTGTGAAAGTTTGGTGTGGTTTTTCTAGTTTGTGAGGTGTCTGTCAGTGAGAAATCCAGCCTATCTTCCAGATCTCACTTCAACAGTAAGATGTTTTATTGGCAGGTGGGAGATGCCAGACCACTGGCCATTTTGGTGATGGCACCAAAATGACTCACTACAAGACAGCTCATCCTTTTTGAGTTATTTGACTAATTAACAGCAACAGATGATGTCTTGTTGGGGAGTGAGATGCCCTGCTACAATATGTAAATCTGTAATTCTACTTCCTAGTAATGGAGATAGGCAAAGAAAATTATTCAGAAATGTATATTAGATGTCATCTAGTTTTAGAAGACTATAAATAAGAAGCAGTAACTTAAATGTTTCAAGTATCTTAAAGAGATAATTTGTAGAAATACATCAATAGCTAATAAGTGTTTTATCTTTATATGCACGTTTTCTATCTCAAAATCAGTCTTCAATTTAGACTCCTTTGTGAATCTGTGTTAGCATATCACTGTTTTTTAAAAGTTTCTATACTTGGTTTAGTAAAACAGTAGCAGTTAGTTCCTTTCTTCTGAAGCAGTATCTTCTATCTTTGTAATTTTTTTCCCCTTAATTTTCCTCCAAACCTCTTTTTCAACAATTTCGATGTTTCTGTGAGGACAGGGAAAACTTCTTAAAACACTGAAATCACCAACATTCTTCTCAATTCTCTTGGCCACCTTTATAAACCTTAACCAGTTTTCTATGATAGAGACCATATAATTTCCATTAACTTTTTTTTTACTGGTATTTCATAATGTTTCTGTTATCTACAAGTGAAATATCATCTGGAACAGTTTCAGGATATTTAGCAGAACAAAATTCATTACCTGAAAATGTTATGTTGAAACCTTCATAAGAAATTGAAAAATCAGATATAAATCGAAGCTGTGCAGTAAAATTTCCAAAGAGGCCAGCTTTAATTGTAGGTGGTAAAACTGAGCCAGTTAATCTGGCTACTGGTTCTGTGAAGCTCCCATCTTCAGTGATGAGCAAATAGTCATGAGAGCTCTCAAGGTGAAAGGTATGAAAAACCAGCTGTACACCTTTAAAAGAATTAAAAAGGGAGAAAAGAAAAGCATTTAATAGGAAGTTTTCCTATTCCTTCATATGTAGGTGACACAGAAAGCAATTCTTAAGTTACATGGGAACATTTTGAGAAAAAGTTAGAATCAAAACCTGAAATTCTGAAAATAAAGTTTGCAGAAGGCACTTGAGCTCAACTGAATAATATGTGCAATGTGGATATTGGTTTAGCTCACTTTAAATCAATACTTCCCATAATAGAATTGATGACATCCAGTGCTATTTGTATACAGTACTCTGAAAATTCAAATTTGTATTATTTAGGTGTTATTCAAGTTCCTGTATGTCTCTTTTACTTATAATATCTACCTTGATTTCATTATTAACTAGGAGACATACTTTAATACTTGGCTGAAATTTTGTATTTGTGTTTTATTTTTGCATTTCCTCCAACACAATTCTGGTTTTTAATTCTAAACTTCAGGGAAGTGCGCATATACAAGGACAAAGTTTTATGTACAGTCTTGCATAAATATAGATTAATATTTTCTGGGACTGGTCCTTTACTGACATCATGACTGTTTTTTCATTTGCCAACTTCCAGTCCAGTAATTAACTAAATTTTGACTTACAGTTCAGTCCTCAAATACAATAAATTCAAATACAATAAATACAATAAATTTATAATTTTACTGTGGGGAACAACATTTTTCTCAGAATGTTTTCTCATATATTTCACATTTAAAATGCCTTATGAGTTTTAAACAAAAAAAACCAGCCTTTAAGAGGATTTTAAACAGTAGAAACTTCCAATATACTTCTCAGTAAATTTTTTATTATGTTTTGATTTAATGCTATGTAACACGTTATCAGTACCCTCTGGGCTTTTTTGCTTAGGTTATTTTACACATTCCCATAATGGATACGCTGACAAGGTCAACTATGCATTCACATATTACTGTACTGTATATGTAACATAAAGATAGATATAAGTTTTTGCTCTAATGGTTTAAGTCTGAAATCTAAGGTTACCAATACACAGATCAAATCTGTTTCTTTATGCTTAATAATGGTGAAGAGCTGTCAAGGTCCTGACATCTTTGACTGAAAGAAATTTAGAGCTACTTAACAAGTAGCTATTATTTTCCCATATTTTACCTCTTCTACTCTTTTCCATTTTTCTGAGACTAAAATACATTGCCTCTGCCAACTGTTAAAAAGAATGCTTCTTTTGAAAAATTAACACAAACTGGAAATAACACATTTGAAGATGCTTATTTTGGGAAATTAAACTTCTTCCCAAAAGGAAGGGCAGAAAGTGCTGGTTTAACTCATAAAATACTTTTTTTTTAGCTGTGTGTGTCTGGCTCTTTTTTCCATACAGACATTATAAATATATGCAAAACAGATTAGATACTCACCCTTGCCATGAGACACTTCAATAGTCCAAGTGCAGTTTAAAGAGTTTGGGTAAAAATCAGGAAAACCTGGAGAAAGAACAGTTCCACTCTTCCCATGAATATATCCACCACATAAAGCTTAAGAAAAGAAAAAAAAAAAAAGTCATACAAAAAACCTATCTTGTAAAAGGGTTTGAGAGAGAGAGAGTTCATTTTTTAACTACAATTAAAATTAAAAACAGTCAAGGATTAAAATAAGAAGTTAATTAATCCAAAGCCACAACATTCATGTTTGACGACAATTTGTTTTCAGCTACATTAGTCCTTGAAAAATTTATTTTTAATCTACAGCCTCTCCTGTTAGTTAGCAGAATACAAAAATAAGTAATTTTTTTTTATTGCAGGTATTAATTCCTATTGCAGTAGCATGTAAGAAATAAGGGGTTTTTTTGTGAAGTAACTCAAAAAATATCTTGCCGCTACTTTTCTTTCACTACATATTTTGAAAGGCATACATTCGACTGCATTTTTAACAAACAAAAATACTTAAGTAAAAAGCATATTTTTTTCAAATAAGTAAAAGTTTGATGACTACTGCGATGCTCAGGGGAAAGAAAAGTGTCATTTCCTCTTTTTCAAAGATTTAGATTGTCCCATCATAAGTAGTTTATTTGGAATTGAATATTTTGGTAGACTTGAGAACTATGCTAGAAAACATTTTATGCATACTAGAATTTGCTAAACTAGGCTGTTCAAATTTGCATAGCAAATTAATTAAAGTTTAAGATTTGCATGCTGAATTGCTCACAGATCTTGTAAATACAGCATGATTGTGCTCTTCACTCATGTCTTGCTGCCCAGTCTTTAAGTTGTTGGTTTTTTTAAATTTTTAATATACTAAATATTTAAACAATAAAACAAAAAAACATTAAGATGCTTTTAGTCTTCTTCCTCACATAGAGTGATACACTTTGCCATAAACTAGATGGAAAATATACATGACAAAATATTCAATAAACTTACAGTACCTTTATGTAGATGTGTGTGTATATATACATATATACTTGGTTTAAAGCTTAAGTTCCTTTTTTAAATTTCTTATTAGACTAAGGGTTTTGTTAAAGTTTTTAATGTTTTTTGGATTTATGTAATTTATATATATTTATCAGTAAGTATAAGGAAAGGATATGCTTCCAGCCTGGTTTGACCTGAATACACTTGTTTCTGCACATAAGTATGAATTAAAACATGTTTGTGTCACGGTTTAGCATGGTTTAGTCATCCCAAGACAGTTTGACTAAACACACAGTAAATATATGGTTGGTAACATTGCTTAATAATAAATAAAAGCATTACAGACATCTGATTTATAGTGCCATAAATGAACAATAGTATATTAATTCAAAAATCCTCATCTTATTCTGTAAACATCACAGAAGGAAGAAAAATATTTGACTGTGCAACATTACTTAAAGCAGATATTACATATTTCAAAATCATTTACATATTTTAAACAAAATTAAAAATATGTAATTTGTGTGTTTTAATTTAGCTCTCACTCTAAAATTATTTTCATGTTCCACCTTGGCAGTACCATATTTCGAGAATAACACATTACTTAGAGGGAACTTTAACCACCTTGTCTTTGTACACAGATTTCTTCTTTGTTGGCATGAAACAAAGCAACATGCTTCTCCCTCAGGCATTTATTCTGCTAAATTAATTTCTGAAGGTAAAATTTTGAAACCAACAATACTCTGCAGATGACTGTAAAATGCTCATTTCCACTTCAGTCAAATCTGTTACATTCCGAAAATTTGGGTCACAACTCGTTGAGCCTCAAAAGGCAAATACACTAACAGAATGATTACCTAATAGAGTGTGAGCTCTATTTTTAGACTGTTTAATACAATGGAGTTTAATCTGCGAGGAAAAGAAGAGACTGAATGTATGTTGACCCCTTGTGTGTTGCTTGCCTAAAGAACATATTCCAGAAAGGCTTGACATTTTCTCATACACTCACACTGAAAGTAAAAGAAGGATGTGGGAAATAAAAACTCTCTTTCGATGAGTGAAAATTAACTAGATCTTCCTGAAGTTCAACATTCATATGCAAACAAAGGAGTTAAATATTGATATTTTAACTCAAAAATACATCCACACATTTGATTACAAAGTAAGTAGAAAAAGAAGCGAATACAATTCAAAGTTAAGGTTCCTTCGCATTCTTCAATCCACTGTGGCAAAGCAAACAAGGAAAGAAACCCATAAAAACAATGAAAAATTCTAAAAATGCTTTGTATTTGTACTTGTAAAAGAGGAATGGGTTGTGGTGATTACAAGGTGAGTGAGTTTGAATGTTAGATTAGCTAACTTCTATAATTAAACTTTGGTGGTTTATATGTTTTGAGCAGGGGGCAGAAGGCTGTAGTGAGAAGAGTAGTGCTCAGATTTAACAAAACAGATTGAAACAGTGAGAAACTAAAATATTTTGCTGAATCTAACTCTAAATTTGTCCTCTGACATTTCACTGTAATCAATGAAAACCTTGGACCTGACAAGCAAGTTACAAATTCACTAATGTAAGTAATTCACTCAAGCAAGAGCCTTTCTTTGCTGTTGTTCTGTGGTTTCTATAAGAGGGATTTTGTAGCAGCTACACAAGATTCCATGAAGAAATTTAGTTGATTCAGTGGTTCACAGAAACAGAACTTAGCCAAAAAATCCAATTACAAAAAATAACACAGAAATATTTGCGAGTTGTGCTGGTTTTGGCTAAGGTAGTGTTATTTTCCTTCTCAGTATAGGCCTGTGTTTTGGATTTGTGCTGAACACAGGGTTGATAATATAGAGATGTTTTTGTTATTGCTAAGCAGGGCTTACACAGAGCCAAGGCCTTTTCTGCTTTTTGTACTGCCATGCTGGTGAGGAAGTTGGGGGTAAGTGGGAGATTAGGAGCAGTCACAGCTGGGACAGGTAACTGCAGCTAACCCAAGGAATACCCTGCACCATATGGCATCATGCTCAGTATATAAAGTGGGGAGAAAAAGGGAAAAGGGAGAAGTTCAGACTGATGATCTTTGTCTTCCTAGGTGACCATTACATGTGATAGGCCCCTGCTCTCCTGGAGATGGCTGAACACCTGCTGTCCTTGGGAAGCAGTGAATTAATTCCTTTTTTAGCTTTGCTTGTGCTCAGCCTGCACGATTTTTCCTTTCCTTGTTAAACGGTCTTTATTTCAACCCAGGAGTGTTCTCACTTTTAGCCTTCTGGTTCTCACCCTGTTCCTACTGGTGGGAGTGAGCAAGCTGCCATGTGGGGCTTGGTTGCTGGCTGTGGTTAAACCATGACAGTAATTCAGCATTTTAAAACATGTTTCATGAAAGCTCTAGACAGTTTAATACTTCATATCCACCAAAACTATTAATAAACTAACCAAAATTTCAAACCAAAAATATGTTAAGAAAATTAATTACATAGGCTGATCATGGTCTATCTGTTTTAGTATTGAGTATACTGTAATTTGAGCAATCATTTTGGTATGCAGTATTCAGAGTTTAAAATATAAATTAAGTTTATTTGCTTTGTTTTGAAAGTATTAGTTGTATGGCACCCTTTTTATTCACAGTTGAACAATGGCACCCCGTGAGAATCTGAATTTTTCTATTTGTGAATATAAGCCTGGTTTTGTTCAGTACTTTACTGAAAGCTGATACAGAGATGTAAAGCATGGCTTTTAATAACAGTAAAATAATTTTTTAAAAGTGTGGATCTTGCTGCAATTGAAGGGAGGTAGTAGCAATGACAAGCTTAATTAGTTCTGAAAAATAGTAGATTAACTTTTGTGGACTTTAAAGCTGCCATCTGAAGAGCCTGACACTTACCATCACAGCTGGGTAATGCATGATTCCACTGATGGTTTCTTTCACATATGAGAGGTTCTTCATCACTCAGTGTATATCCTGGATCACAGCTGAAGGTTACTGTGGAGCGGATATTAAAGTTGTTACCATGGCGATGGCCATTCACAGGAATTCCTGGGTCAAGGCAGGAATCTGATTCCAGAGTAACACCTGAAACACAGATTTAATTTTGGTCTTTCATCATTTTTTCAGATAGTAACAGGAAAAAAAAAAAAAAAAAAACAAAACACAAAACAAAGCAGACAGGAGAAACAAAGAGCCTCCGAATGATACTAGTTAGCATTGCCTGAGAACTGATATGGGATATAAAAACCTTTCTCTAGCTGTTGTCATTGACTTGCAGAACACTTTTCCAATTTTAAGTTTCATAGAATGGAGAAGTCCAAATGAAATAGAAAAAGACTGGAGGTTTAAGATATATTTTGTCAATTAAAAACACCAAACCAATACAAGTACTGGACATATGAAACTATAGGAAGATACTACAGTTCAAAGTATGAATACAAATTTTGCTAGTATATAAATTATATTTGATTATTTCATCTATTCAGTTTCTGATACTGCAGGACAACTCAATTTTCCTCTGCATAGTTATGATTATTTGACAGAAAAAAAAATGTCCAAAAAATGCAGTTGAGGAGCTCACAAGCTACTGAATTCCTAAAGATATTGTCCTATGCATGAAAAAAAAGAAAGACAAATAATAGAGCTTTCACAATTGCATAACTCTTATCTGACAGAAAGAGTCTCTGGTAATTATGCCTTATAGGACAGATTAAATAAGTTTTTGGTAAATAAACCTGGAACTATACACTGAAAAAAACCTCCCTGAAATTATCAAATGAAGGCTCGTTAACCGAACATTATCCATTATGCTTCTAGTGATAGCAAATGACTGTGGACTTTAATAATATAATGAATAATAATGTATACACGAGGGAAAAAAATACAGGCTCGGTATTGGGATGACAGGAATGACTTTTATCTTCTGTTACTATGTGTAGTGAGTTCACCTTGTCTGGCTGCCTGTCCCCCACCCAGCTGCTCTCTTATTACCCTCTTCAACAGTATAGGGGGAGAGAATAACATAGAAAATAACATGAAAAAACTCAAGGGCTAAGACAAAGACAAGGAGATCACTTAATAATTACCATCATACACAGATGAAACAGACTCAGTTTGAGAAAAGATAATTTAATTTATTGCCAATTAAAAATAGACTAGGATGGTGAGAAACAAAACCAAAAACTAAAACACCCCTTCACCCTCACCCCTGTATTAGGCTTGCATAGCCAAGTGTTAGTAGGCAGGGGTGGCTACAGGAGTAGCTTCTCTGAGAAGCTGTCATAAACATCCCCCGTGTCCAACAGAGCCAAAGGCATCTGGCATCAGGATGGGCCTGCTGCTGGCAAAAGCTGAACCCATCAGAGATGGTGGTAGAGCCTCTGGGATAACATAGTTAAGAAGGACACAAAAAACCTGCTGCAGAACAACAGCAGCCATAGAGAAGAGTGAGAATGTGAGAGCAACAATTCTGAGACACCAAGGTGAAATGAATGCAGAGGAAGAAGAGGGAGGAGGTTCTCAAGGTTTGGAAGGCCCTGCAACCTGTGCTGAAGACCATGGTGAAGCAGCTGTCCTACTACAGCCCATGAAGGTTCACAGGGGATCAGAGATCCACCTGCAGCCCGTGCAGGACCCCACTCTGGAGCAGAATCATGCTCAAAGGAGGCTGCAATCTTGTGGGAGGTCCACACTGGAGCAGGCTCCTGGCAGGATCTGTGGCCCGGTGAAGACAGAAGCCCGCACTGGAACAGCTTTGCTGGCAGGACTTGTGACCCTGTGGGAGACCCACGCTGGAGCACTCTGATCCTGAAGGATTGCACCCCAGTGCCAGAGCCATTCATTAAGAACTGTAGATCATGGAAAGCACTCAAGTTTGAAATATTCATGGAGGACTGTCTCCTGGGGGAGGAACCCAGTGCTGGAAGAGCGGAAGAGTCTGACGGGTCCTTCCGCCAAGGAGGAAGAAGTAGCAAAGACAATGTGTGATAAACTGACCCTCATGCCCTGTCACCCTGCACCTCTCAGAAGCAGGAGGTTAATAAACTTGAAAGTGAAGTTCAGCCAGAGAAGAAGGGAAGGGTAGGGGGAAGGTGTTTTTAAGATTTGGGCACCTGGGATTTAGCCAAGGTTGCTCCACCACAACCGCCTTCTTCACAGGCATTTCCTAGTTTCTTAGCCCTCTAAAGGTCTAAGGAGGTGCTGGTCCCCTCAGCTGCATGTGCAAGTTCTACTCACAGTTTACTGCTTCAACCCTGCCCTTATACAGCCTTAGGAACAAAGTAGGAGGAGCTCAGAACTAAGGAATAAATTGATTTATCAGAGCATAAAGCGAAGGGTTTAGAACTATAGATATGAGAGTTGGAAGCAGGACTACAAATAAAAATATCATAAATAATGACTCTAACTTTCACAGAGAAATATCCCCTGTATCCTCCAGCTCTTCTTACATCTCACTTAGAATTCAGGTTTGAAAGCTTATGATCTACTTTTCATGAGGTGACCCTGACATACTTAAATTCTAGATGAATAGGTTTCTCTAGACTTGACTGCATACTCTTAATGCAAATGTACCGTGTTAGCTAACACAGTGCATTTTTAGATTCCCTTCGTCTGGATAAAATTGCTTAATATAGTCTCAAAGAACCCATTTAAGTCTATAATATTCTGCCATGTAAGTGCCCTTAGTAATTTCATCTGTATGAAATTTTAACTTTGATACATATTAGGTTTTTTCCAGACAAATCATACTTCATATTTTGAAATATGTTAGTGGAAATTAGTTAGATGGAGGTCCACAGCAGTGCTCTTAAAATTCCTTCCTCTTACGGCAGGCTACCACCCTTGCCTGAACACATCAGCTGCTTTGGCATTCTGTGTCATGCATAACAGGTAAACTCATCACTTTCTTTTTGGAATGGCAATTCTAAATTACGTTGACTCCATTGTTTCACATTTTTGCAAGAAGACCAAAAGCTATAGCAAATATCAACTTCCAACTTCCTGACTGAAGTGATAGTGCTAAATAAATAAACTCAGCGCAGGCAACAGAGTTTCATTCCCAGGGAAAAATATTCAATATGTAAGTTTCAGCAACCACGAACACAGCTGAAAAGAAATAATTTTTCTTTGCCTCTTTGCATGAAGATTTGATTCTTTTTTCTTAATAGGAGCTAACACAAGATAAACTAAATAATGGGCAATACTGAGAGTCCTGACTACAAAAAGATTTGAGAAATGCTAGCACAACAGTGATAAATTTGGTTGGAAAATTATTGTAAAGTGTTGATTGAAAAGGAGCACAGGCAATAGACTCTAGGACAAGCTGCAATTATCAGCCACTAGGACCATGACACCATTATCATACCTTACCCCCTGCCTGCCAAGTCATACTTTTTCTAAACAAATACTAACCTTTCAATGACTCCTTATGTGTCATATTTTCCATGTTAGCAACCTCCTACTCTTTTTAAACTGTGTCACAAACTGGACACAATAGTCTCCCTGGTCATCAAATGAAGTGAAATAATTTTTGAACAAGTCCTAGATAAAACAGTTCAGAAAAAAAAAAAAAAAGTGTTTTCTGAAATTGCCTTTGGGTTTTTTTGATGGTTAAATACAATGTCTAGAAGATTCAATTTTTTGCAATACTACTACATTTTTCTCTAGATTATATAAATTCTATGTGACACTCAAATCTTATTCTATTGTATCTCTATTTTGTATATGTGCATGTCATTTCTCCTTCCCCATTTAGGCTTAGCATATTTCTTTCTAGAATCTAATTGGGTTTTTTTAGGCTCTGTTTTGAATTCTAACCTTCTCAGTCATAGTGCTTGCTATAACTGTAGGTTGGAATCGCCCTCAGAAATTCTAACAGTTCTTCTATATCACCAAAATCGTTAATAGAATATTTTTTCACAGCATCGCAGAAACCACAAAACAATTTAGGGTGGAAGGAACCTCTGGGGGTCATGTAGTCCAACCCCCCTGCTCAAGCAGGGTCACCTAAAGCTGGTTGCACAGGTGGATCCATTTCTGGATGTATTTTTAGTATCTCCAAAGATGGAGATTCCACAGCCTTTCTGAGCAACTTTTCCAGTGCCTACTGTACCTTATTGTACACTTATTGTACTGTAATAAGTTCATCTACACTCCATTTTTATATTTTCTCTGAAAGAGTTCTAAAAGCCTTATGGATGTCAGCACAGAACTGTTTCCTTCCCTTTTCATTCCCAAATCTACAAAAGCAGTTAATCTGTCAAGAAAGAACTTAAAGTGGTTTGACATAATCTGTTTTTATCAAATACAAATCATTTATTTCTTATCATTTCATTTATCAGCTTGAAACTAGTGTATTTCAAGAGTGAAGATAAAACTAATGTCCTTGATCCTTCTGGTCCGAATATCTTGGGGTTTTTTCCCATCTTTGCCTGGAAAAGTGTGTGACCTTCTGATTTTTTTTTAAACTTCCATACAGTTTTGAATTTTCAGACATAATTTTAAGTGGAGTGGTCCTTCCGCTTTGCCTCTGAGTATAGCACAGGGAATTTCAACAGTCCATGATGAATAAAACATATTTCATTATTTCAATATTGTGCAGTACCCTCTCTCCCTATACTATACTCTTAGCTTGAAAATGTTCACTTTATTACGTTAAGTATATGGTGAAAATTAATCTTTTCTGCAAAAGTTGCAAAACAGGAACAAAACATTTAGTCTTGTCTGTGACAGCTGATGTTTGGTCAAACTTTTATTGAGTAATTTTTATTTTTTCCCCTATCTGAATATATTTATAGGTATTTTTGTTACTGTCTTTCTGTCTCTTGTTCTTGGAACTAAATATGTACTTTAGATTTTTGTGTTTATCCTAAGAGATCTGTGTTATTATTTGATTGCTATCTATAGCAATGTTTGAATATATCCAATATCTGCATTATTAACTCTTGAGTTACATCATTAAAAGGGATTTTTAAATAGATACAGAAATCTTTCTCAAAAATTCAAAAAATAAATAAATTTAAAAAAAAAACAAACAACAAAACAAAACAAAAACAACAATAAAGAAAAAAACCAAAAAAACCAAAACCAACCAACCATAAAAACCACCAACCCACTGAAAAACAAACAATACTTTTCTCTTGGGCTTTTAATACAATCTGTTTTATAAATGACTTTCAGAATTCACTCAAGGACATTCACCTGCCAGTCTGCCAAATTTGGTGAAATTTATATTTTTGATAACCATTAATTTAACCACCATGTTGCTTCATTCTTTAATTTCTTACGAATCATTAACTCTATTATTTTATGGTCACTTTCACAAAAACTGCCTTTCCTATTTAGCCTCTGTATTGATTCTTCTTAGTCATGGTAAAATAGACTGCTGAAACAAAAAAATCTTCCTTAATATTTCAAGTATTTTTCCATTGACTGTATCCTGCCACAGAAAATTTTATGAATCTTTTCCTCACATTCAGACCGCTCAAAGGATTAATTTTTCCTCAAATGAAAATATAAGGAAGAATTTGATGCTATGTTATTATGGCTAAAATTGATTGTGGGCTCTCTGACTGATTTTAACACTAAGTCAAATCCATGAAGATTGCGTATTTCTGAGCCTAAAAAGTTCTTCTCTGAAACCTAATCTAAATTTAAACAAATACCTAATTTTATACAATGTGAATAAAGGATTACCTCTCTCTTCTTATTACTGGTAACTTTTCATTTAAGAAAAAATCACAATATTAATTTTGTAGGTTTTTTCAATGTCTTCAATAAGGAAAGTTTTCACAAAGATGGGTAATCTTTGATATTAATACAATTTCCCTATGTAAGAGAATTGTAATGTTGATCAAATACATACTGATGTAGAGTGTAATATGACTGTCTCAATGCATGACTAAAATACGATCTATTTTTCAGATAAATTTTAGGATAGAAGGAAATATTAGTCCATAAAAAGCACAGACTTTAAGTAAAGCATTTGGGTTTAAGAAATAATTGATCAATTTGCTTTGCAAATTGTCATATTCTCTTATTTAAGGAAAGAAAAATTTCGAATATACTTTAATAAACAAAGGAACAATTTACATTAAAGGAATATGCTTTTAAAGTATTTTTATCTGTTTTCATTTAAGAAAAAAACTGATTGCACAACCTACTTCACAGAATGAGGAACCAAAAACCCCCTGCAAATTCAAACAAAAAAAAAAAAAAACAACCACCGAACTAACTAAACAAACCCTACCCAAAACACGTAACTGGGGAAGTTGAGTGATCAGGGATATGTGAGCCATGAAGCACACTTGCCAAAAGAATATAGATTAATTACTTTTAAAGAGAGAGAAATATTTTATCAGTAGTTTTACTTAAGGATTATATTAGGTACTTCATTAATTTTTTTGCTTAGATGGGTAAGAGTTAATCTACACTGTCTTGCATTAGCTATGTTTGAAGTGTCATCAAAAGGCTGAATGACAGAAATTTAAGGAGGGGAATTAACAAATTATCTTCACATCCTTCACAGTACCTTTAATGGGTTACATATTTATTAAAGCTATATTACAGGCGTATTTTAGCTTAATAGAATATTACTGCCATATCAGATTCAACTCAGTTTAGCTTATATTGAACCTTTTATTTTAAGCAAGATTAAGATCCTTCTGCTTCACAGTGCAGTGACTTAATTTATCATCAAAGTTATTACTATAACTGGAAGATTTTTAAGATACTTCCAAATAAGATGGGTATTTGAACTTCCAAAGAAAATATTCAGGAAAATATTCAGAAACTTTTCTTAGAAAGTGAAATTGACTACCTTGTATTTTACAAATGTAAGAAATGTGAAACGAATAGAAATTCTGTTGTGGTATCTTTAAAATTAGCAACTTCTATAGTTAAGCCTCCAAGGTCAATCAAAATATAATTTCAGTCTCCTGTGTTCCTGGCAGATTACTAAATGCTTCTATTGGATCTTTCCACCTGGTTTTGCTCTTTGAAAACACTGACTTTATCTACTTAGTATCCCCATGTTAGTAGTTATTGTGATGACCTTCCCTCTACAATTATCAACACAGAGTAAAGGATCACAGAAATGCTGCAGGAGCTCCTGATGCTGACTAGCACAAGAAGAGAGACTGCAGCAAATTCCAGCTGTGTTACATGAACGTACAGAACACAAGGCAAAATGGAGACAATTTTAGTTCTGTGAGAAATCTAGTGTGAGGAAAAAGACAATATGAACAGTGAGGCTGTGATTAACTTAAGAAGTCTTGCTGAGCAAATGCACTGACATAGGTGTGAAGTGTTTAGCAAGCTTTCTCTGTATAAATTTTTTTTACAATTTGGACCTTCAGGACAGGAATTGTCTTCAAAGCTATTTTCCACAGCATTCTTATGGAGAAACTGACGGCTCATGGTTTGGATAGGTGTAAGCTTTGCTGGGTAAAAACCTGACAGGATGGCTGGACGCAGAGAGTGGCAGTGAGTGATGTTAAATCCAGCTGGCAGCCAGTCACTAGTGGTGTTCCCCAGGACTCAGTATTGGGTCCAGTCCAGTTTAGTATCTTTATCAGTGACCTAGACAAGGGAATCGAGTGCAACCTCAGCAAGGTGGTTGGGAGTGTTGAGCTGCTGGAGTGTAGGAAGGCTCTGCAAAGGGATCTGGACAGGCTGGATTGATGGACCAAGGCCAATTGTATGAGGGTCAACAAGGCCAAATGCTGGGTCCTGCACTTGGGTCACAATGACCTCATGCAGAGCTACAGGCTGGGGGCAGAGTGGCTGGAAAGCTGCCCAGCAGAATAGGACCTGAGGGTGCTGGTCAACAGCAGCTGAACCCAGCAGTTCAGAATGAGCCAGCAGTGAGCCCAGGTGGCCAAGAAGGCCAGTAGCATCCTGGCCTGTATCAGCAATAGTGTGGCCAACAGGAAAGGAGAAGTGATTGTGCCTCTGCACTCGGCATTGGTGAGGCCACATCTTAAATACTGTGTTCAGTTTTGGGCCACTCACTTCAAAAAAAGATATTGAGTTGCTTGAATGAGTCCAGAGAAGGACAGTGAAGATGGTGAAGGATCTAGGCATGTCCAATGATGAGAGGCTGAGGGAGCTGGGATTGTTTAGTCTGGAGGAGAGGAGACTCAGAAGAGACCTCTTTAACCTCTACAACTTCCTGAAAGAAGGTCGTAGTGAGATGGGGGTCAGTCTCCTCTGCCATGTCTCAAAGGAAAGAACAAGAGGAAATGGCCTTAAGTTACACCAGGGAAGGTTCAGATTAGATATTAGAAAAAATAAAAAAAATCATCGCAAGAGTGTAAGTAAGTTGCCCAGGAAGGAGAAGGAGTCACTGTCTCTGGAAGTGTTCAAGAGGCATCTGGAAGTAACATTTGGGGATATAGTTTAGGGATGATTATGGTGGTGCTGGATTGGACTAGATGATCTTGAAGGTCTCTTCCAAACTTGATGATTCTGTTATTCTATGATCTTCTCATTCTTGTCTAAGCAAAAATTTATACCAGCTACCCTTTAAGATATTGTTTACACTGGAAGAAAAAAATGCTTCATTCAGGGAGTCAATCTGCTCTAAAAGATGCTGTGAGACAATTTTTTTTAGCTTTGCTATGACTTTAAAAATTATAAACATTAGCTTTTTATACAATAGGGTATTTTTTTAATATTCTGTTCAGGGTAACTATATGTAAAAGAGGATGGAGATCATTTACTAGTTTTCTATCAGCTTTACTTGCTCAAGATGTAATCCAACTTTAAGCTTTAAAGTGTACTTATGAATTCTAACTGACATTTTATCAGACTACCTAGAGCAACAGCACTGAAATACTAATGTCCTGTGTGTCAGATATTAAATTTTTCAACAGAAGTAAAAAGTGAATATATGAATACTCTCCTAAATAATTTCATAATTAGACCTTCCTCTTTAAGAATGTGTAAGCCAGATATTTTATTACTAGCTGGTTTAATTTGTAACAGAAAAAAAGATATCTACATAAAATGGCTTAAAATAAAACACAAAATTATAAATATTTAAGGACTATCTTAGGAAACATAACAGCAACATTTAGACCCAATAAAAACAGGGAAAATCAGCATCTGCAGGTAACTCATGCAGAAACCTATCTACTGTTCCTTGTCTTTACATGATTTAGTAGCCTTGATTTTATCATACTATTATCTGTTCAGCCATTACCACCATATCTTAGCCAAAGTTAAAAGAAACTACGCAGAATTTCCAAGTTTTGATGTGGCTATAAAATATGTCTGGACACTATTCCAGATTCAATATTACAGCACATTTACAGCAGTCAGATTAGTTTCCAAACAAGAACAACTGATAAAGAGATGTTACTAGGTTGGCAAAACCACAGTAAACACATAAGCTCTCTTCAGTAAATAATTAAGTGAATGGCTGTACTATCATATAAAGACCAGTGTGACTTCAGACCATTTAATATATGTCATTTTATGCATTTAATTTAAAAGAAAATGCTATTACGATGATTCTGTATGGATTTATTATTATTAATTTATTTGCATTTTGGAACCATTTAGATAAGGTGTCCAAGTCTGTTTATCCCTGCAGAACGTATTAAAACCAGAGAAAGAGAAAAACAGAGAAAGTGAAAGTGAAAGAGAGGGTAGGGGACACCCAAAGAAACCAAAAAAGAACAATGTATCTTTACCCACAAGGGAAAGTTTCTAAAATTACTTTGCATTTGATTAAAGAACAAGTCCATAAGTATGGAATAACACAGAAGAATAACACAGTATGGAATAACTCTGAATAACACAGAAGAATTCATGAAGAAAAAATTTCCAAAATGAATAGTTCCAGAATTATCTGTCACTACAGTGTAAACATTATTAGTTCTTACACAAATATAACTGCTGAATTTTACTTGTTCATATTTGTTTGCTCATTTTCTAATTGAATGGCTTTTTTCAAGATAAATAAAAATCTATTCGAGAAATACCAGACTTACTCTCATAGTGAATTAGGAAACCAACACTGGAACGACTGTTGTCCGTAGTGAACAGCAGATACATATAATTTCCAGTACTGATAAGGAACTGGGGTGCTTGTGTTCCATGGTATTCTCCAATTAACGGTGATGAATTTGCTGGCCCATCTCTGACTTCCAAAGTATCATAATTAACTTCAGTCTGGAATCTGAAACGGAATATGCAGGTCAGCTGGTAGATAGACGGATGGTGTTATTTTCTTTAACTGTAAGAAATGCAACCCACTTGTAACTGATCCAGAATACCATACATTAAAAAATTACATATCTACAGATCCATCAATCTCTTACTGAGAATAACGATTAAAGAAGGTTTCATGAATCGTTTTCCTCACTTTGTTTTGTGGTATAGTATAAAATTCATAAGGGATTCAGAATACTTCAGATCCGCCATATGACTGGCTTTCAGAAAAACATTTAGTTTTTCTAAATCTGGGTCCAAAAATGCAAATTGTCTCAAACAAAGTTGCATTATGAAGATCCAAGTAATTTTTTGCCCTCAGGTTAAAAAACAGTTGGACATCCTAGGAATATCTTCAATAACATTTAATTATTTCACCTCAATAATTTCATTATTTGATATTTGCAATTTGGCGAAAGCTGTTTTATAGACAGTCAACTGTTCAAATTTTTTATTCAAAGATTTTATTCTAACATAGCTTTTTACTTTACTTTTATGTTATCATTTTTGTTGTATGAAATAAAGCAGTAAAAAAATACTAGATTTAAATCAAGCTCTCATTTTGAAATTTGTTACAGTTATAATAAGAATGACTTCTTAATTTACTTTAATGTGTCAAATAAACCACGTAATATAGACAAGGATGGAAAGTAAGGAGACTAATGAGGGTTGATTTACAAGAAAATGTAACTTTAAAATAAACACCAGAGTCAATGTGTCTGTCAATCACTAAACTATATCACATTTCTCCAGTTCATAACAGATGTCTATGAGCGCAGTCATCTACTACTAGTTTTTAAATCAAACAGCACAAATCTGCTCTTTCTCTAGATGAACTTGTACTGTCGCTTTTTACATCAGATGCTTTTCAAGATAGTTTCTGGTTATATCAGATTCTGATATGCTGTAGCATCTAAACCATGCACACATAAATTTTCCTGTCAGTGGAGTTTGTGCTATTACACAGATATCTATACTGGTCTAAATACATTTGCATGCAAATGCAATATTCTTATTTTCATCTTTCAGAAATGCATATGTTCTGAGATTTTTCTCTTCTATTCCCATAAGGCTTATTAGTTCAACTTCTGAGAGCAGCAGAAATCCCTACGCAATACAATACTTTTTTCAAAGCTAACGCCCTTAGCCGTCTTGCCAATATGGGACACATTTAGTGGGTCTACAGATAAGAAATGGTATTCTTGCAATTAAAGAAAATTGCAAAATATTAAACACTCAAGAAAGCGGAAATATATGTGACATTCCTTCAAAGTGTAAATTAACTTTATACTTCGTTAGGCAATGATGACAGAATGACCAAGCTCCCATCCAGGCCATTACATTTTACAGAACAAATAGCATTGGTCTTGTAAAAACATCTTCACAGACACATCAATATTGGTAAGAACAAGTTCAGTTTTAGCAAGTATTTAGTATTCTTTCTAGTTCTTCTTTCACGGTTCCCTGAAAACAAAAGCACAGTCAGAAGTCAGAAAGCTTTTGCTTCGCTATCAGAACTAATGACTGCTGGGAAACTGACTTAGGCACTTTGTATCATTCCTTCCTCTTCACACAGAAAACTCTAGATTTATGGTACTACCTACTTTATTTGGACATGCTGGATAAAATCCAGATGATTGTTTTTACTGCTATTCATTCACTCTGACAGTGGAATACAGGGCTTGCAGGTCTGCTAATACATTAAGCATTTTCAGGACCCATTTCTGGCAGTGAAATCAGCTAGCATGGAATGGCCTACATCCATACTATTAAATACATCTTTTAGCTTCTAAAAGAAGGAGATACTATTCAAATTTCCTATTTTGAATGGTTGCTTGCCCACACTAACTCCTGGCCATGTTTGATAATTATTTGGGAGAATGCTGGTTGACAAACTCAAGAAGCATGTTGGAGCCTATTTCAACAATTTAGCTGCATAAACACATGAGTTTTTGTGTCTGGAAAGGCTCACTGATTCTATTTAATTTACCAAAATTGACAGTTACAGAGGGCATCACTAAAGTACTTGACACTTTTTCAGTACCCTTCCATAATTTCAGAGATTATACATTGATTTATCCTGCAGCAGAATGATGAAAACAGACAGCTACTGCTAGGCTGGTTTAAATACTTTATTTGTACTCATAATGAATAGACTCAAGATCAATAATTGAATAGTTCAATTATTTTGACAGCTATGTTTGTGAGGAAAACTAATTAGGAATAAAGTGCTCTCAACCAGCAATTGCAGTTTTCTTAGCAGGGCAGTATGACAACAATGGATGGCAAACCCTTGCTGGAGACAGAAAACAGAAAATAACTCTTACAGCAATTGCTACTGTGACAATGATCTTTATTCCCAGCAGGTTCCTGCTCATGTCAAACTCAGATGTGACTTTATAATTCACTTGTCTGGTTTTGAGGGTTTAAGAGAATGAGTTGTTTTTTGAATTGGTTTGGGTTTGTTGTTTGTTTTTATTTTCAGTCTTTGCATTTTCCGTGAAGTGATAAGACAATTTGTTATTGAAAGTTCTTCATTGCTACTGAAAGAAACCCTAATTAAGGGTTACTTTTTTTGGTTTTTTAATTTATTTTAATGCTTATTAGCTTACTCATATTAGTAAGAGGTAGGACATCCTCCAAATGTACATAGATAATTTTAAAAAGACTTAAAGAATGCTATGTTATACTATTGTTCATACAGTTAGATAGGTTTTGGATAAAGAGGTTAGTTGTATAAATTATCAAATGATTTTTTTATCAATATTCAAAGTACCAAAGGTCTTCAAGTCAGCAGTTATCCTTCTACCCCTTTCCTCATGGCTTGAATCAATTAGATTTTACTTTTCTGTTACGCTTCCAGGCGTTAGGCACAATCTGAAATGCGAAATGTTTCACTGTACAATAATCATAGGGTCACGCAGTCATTTGCTGCTACTTCCAGAAAGTTTCTAAGAACTCTGGAAAGTAAACTCCAAGTTCTAGTTTACTTTCATTGCAGTTCAAATTGTACACAAAACTCTAGAATTCTGTTACTGGAATATGAGTGTGCATCTGTCTAATATTCAGCAAATTAAGTTCTTAATTTGACCACATGTCACAGAAGCCTATGTTTCTCATTAATTTTCTCAGATACATTGTCATCACACTGTTAAGGTCATGGGCATCCAAACATCTGCAGCTTCAGGCAAAGCTTTTCTTTTTATAAAATTAAAATCCTCCATCTTATAACTAATACTGCTATTTCCATTTAGGAAGACATCCCTGAACCTCAGGCCTTTGATCATTAATATTAAAAAAAAAAAAAAAGCTTGCAAATAAATATAAACTTATAAATACTATAAAGTCTTTAATGAGAAAAAAGTCAGCATCTTAAAATTCTGGAACTTCCTGCCAAATACAATGGAAGCAAAGAACCTCTAGTTGTTGTAAGAAGTAACATGATAATTTCATAAAAACTGTTTATAAACAGTTCCCATTTTTCTTTGCTATTTGTCATTCTCTCCTTTGTCACCAATCTTAATGTATTTATAATAACAATACAAATCAGGACTAGAAAAGGATATGGTAAACAATATACAACCTATTTTAATCTTCTCCCCTACATTACATATTGTGCCCCTAATCATGTTTACAAAAATCTTCTATTTATGTGTTAGTTTTCATTCCGATTTCTTGACAGTTACCAGAACTTTAGTAGCTCAGTGACCAGTGTAAGTTCAAAATACGTTGTTTTATCTGTCAAGATAGTATTCTTTTATATATATATATATATGATTCAATTTGCATTTACTCAATCTACCTGCAATGTGGTTGCCCAGAAATCCAGTCTTGTGAGAATCTTCAGCAAATCATCAGTCGTGCCTTGTTTTTAATATCTTGGAGAGCTTTGTATTATTAGTCTAATTTGCCCCTTTTTAAGATAATTTTTGGATATATTGAACAGTTTTGAACATAGTAGAGATCTCTATAGAAAACCCAAAATTCCACTGTGAGACTTTTATCAACTGTTAATTAAGTTTTTATTCATGTAATGTCCATTGTATTAAAATGATTCTTAGTCTTTCAATAGCTCTTTGCAGTGTGAAATGCATGATATAAAATGTGCATTTTAAAGACCCAGATGTGAGAGACTAAAATGGTTATTGACTTAAATATTGTTAAAATCATTGGAGGACTTTTGCCCACTATAGCAAACCACAAAGAAGCAGCTGTTCATCTACAACCACGGAAGCCCACACCTCCCTAAATATGTCTACTAACTGGAATTTGGACTGTGATGGGAACTTGAGGTAAAATAAAGCGAGTACTCTTGTCCAGTCATCCCAGGTCTGGGAAACAGAATGTATCCATACGGGATACTGGAAGAGAGGATCAAACATTCAGGGGGCAAGCTGCTGATGTGCAAAGTAACCACCCAGGTGCAGACCCGCCACCTCAGGCTAGGTAGATGTTGAGTGAGATAAAGAAAGAGACAAACCCTGTGAGGTCGGTGCTGTATCTTTGTCAGTACTCGGTGAACTGAGCTGTGATAACTCCCCTGGGACATTTGGGGCATTCACACACAGCCCGAGGGTGTTAATCTCTGTTGATGGGCCATAATTGACTCAACTGCACTGACCTAACAGGAAGCTGTATTGTCTTAGAAGTTCTCAAAGACTCTGGAAGTGTCTTGTAATTCACATTATTATCCACATCATCCAGTGTGAAACTCCCCATCTCAGAGGAGGTACTTGGGCATTCCCACCTGTACCTGAGTAAACCTTTCTTCTCACGGGACGACCTAAAACAAAATATGACTGACTGTCTGGAGGACACTCTTTGAACACTGACAGGCTGGGTGCCATCACCATTTCCCCTGTGAGTTTGTTCCAATGACTGATCACCCTCTCAGTGAAGGACCTTTTCTTAATGTTCAAACTGAACTTCCCTGACACAGTGTCATTTCATTTCCTCTTTCCTGCTGCTGGTCACCAGAGAGAGGAGATGAGCACCTCCCACTCCATTGCCCCCCTAAATTGCAGACTGTCGTGAGGTCATCCCTGAGCCTTCTCCAAGATGAATTAACCAAGTGACCTCAGCCACTTCTCTTTAAGTCTTGCCCTTGAGACCTCCCACTATTTCGGTCTTCCTCTCCACATACTCTAATAGTTTGGTATTATTCTTACAATGAGGCACCCAAAACTGCATGCAGTACTCAAGGTGATGCCACAGCAGAGAAGTGCAGAGCAGGACAGTCACCTGCCTTGACCAGCTAGCTGTTCTGTGCTTGATACACCCCAGAAGATGGTTGTCTTTTTCAGCTTCCAGGGCACACTTTTGACTCATATTCAACATGCCATTAACCCAGTATCCCAGATCTCTTTCCACAAGGCTCCTCTCCAGCCTCTCCAGTGTTATAATAAAGACAATGTAAATACATTAGAAAACTTTCATTGCCCACTTGAAGAAATAGTATTGTGAGTACTGTAATGAAGTTCCTTTTTGTGGTTTGGTTTTTTAAAGAATATTATTCAATCATAAAAAAAAAATATTTATGCTCAGACCTTACTTCTTGTTTGACTTTATGATTCTCACCTGTCAAAAGTGATCTTAATGGAATGTCCTGGTCTTGCTTCAATCACCCATTCACAATTAAGTGAGTCCTTGTAGTATCCTGGCCACCCTGGTGGCAAGATAACACCACTTGATGCTGTCAAATGTCCACCACATGGTGCTGAAAGAAAAAAAACCCCATGTATATTTGTAACATACACAGTATTTCTAATGTATTATATATTCAATGAAATTGCAAAAAATCAAAATAAAATGCATAGAAAAATAAGTTTAATATCATTTTAATAGTTTAACACAGTGTTATGAGCACTTTGTTTTCTTCAGACTCATAAGGCCTGCAATGTATCTTATCAAGACTTGTTACTCTATATATATTTTAACACACAGAGCATAGCACTTGGGTCTCCCAGCCTTCCTTCTGTTGAAAAGCACAGTATCTTGTTAAAAAATGATACTTTTTCATCACATTTAGATCCAGTATGATTCCATATGTACGTGGAAACATCAGACAAATTGTTCCAAGTAATTATTACCATTGTACTGTGCCACCTTTTTCAGTAATCACTGAGCTCAGTGGAACTGGCAGTTGTAAATATTCTGTTGAATCATAAAATAGTTTAAGTTGAAAGAGATGTCTGGAAACCATCTAGTCCATTTCCTGCTCAATACAACAGATGGCACAGAACCATGTCCAGTCAGGATCATACCTTCCCTCCAAAGTCAGACACTCCCCAGACTTTCTGGGCAATCTGTTTCAATGTTTGATCACTTTCCCAGTGCAAGTTTTTCTTATGTTTAAACAGAAATCCATATATTTCTGTTTAAACATTACTTCTGTTTCCATGTATTCTGTTCACTGTCTCTTGTCTGGTGATTTTACACCACTGAGGAGAGTCTAGCTTCACCTTCTTTGAACCATCCCATCAGTTATCTATATATATATTGACAAGACCTCTCTTGAGTCCTGAGCCTTTTCTTCTCCAGTCGAGACAAGCACATTTCTTTCAACCTCTTCTTGTATGACAGATGCTCCAAGTCCTTAATCATCTTTGTGACCCTTCACTGGGCTCACTGCAATATGTCCACATTTTTCTTGTACTGCGGATCCCAGGAGTGCACACAGTGCTCCCAATATAGCCTCACCAATACTGACTGAATAGATGGAAAAGATCTGTCATTTATTCTCAGCCCAGTTCTCCTGCCTCTCTGCCAAGGTCTCTCTGAACAGCAGCACAAACATCTGGTATACCAGCCACTCCCCCCAGTTTTACATCATCTGCAGACTTGCTCAGAGGACACTGCCTCAGCATTCAGTTCACTACTGAAGATTTTAAACAGTATTGGATAGCGGATTGAGCCCTGGGTACACCACTATGAATTAACCTCCAGTTGGACCTTGTGACACTGACTACAATTCTATGAACCAAATAGTTCAGTCATTTTTCAGTCCATTTCACTGTTCACTTCTCTAGTCCCTACTTCATTGATTTGTCATTGAGAATTTTGCACGACACAGTGCCAAACGCATTACTAAAACTGAATATCCATTACTCTCCCCTGATCCATCAGACAGTTCATCTCAACACAGAAGGCTATTAGGTTGGTCAGGCATGACTTCCTCTTCATAAATCCATGTTGATTAGTCTCAGTCACCATAGTTTTCTTCATTTTGTCCTAGTTTTGGCCTGGACAGACTTGCTTTGCTCCCAGTAGCCATGAGGGGGCGGAGTTTGGAGCTGTGTGGGCACACCTGGGTTGTTATTCTTTCTGTACCACTCACACCGTCTCTGGGGGTCAGAATTCAGGGACTTCACTTCCAAGAAGGGGGTGTGACATCGGGTGGAGGAAAAATATGAATGGGAGGATCTGGGGGGGCACTTTGTCTTTGTCTCAGTGGCCACTCACACACAGAGCCTGGTTGGGTTGGTCGGTCAGTCAGGCAGTCAGTGAGCACTTTTTTGTATGTAAATCACCCTCTCTTGTATACTTTTGTTATTAATATTGTTGTTCTCACTGTCTTACCTCATTACTGTTTTCAGTAAATTGTTCCTGTCTCAACTCAGAATATATGCTTTTCGTCTTCCTCCCACAGGAGAGGGTGGATGGGAAGGGAGCCAGCTGCATGGGGCTTAATTTCCAGCTGGATTTAAACCACAGTTCCATGGTTTGGAAATGGTTTCAAGGAATATTGTTGCATCACCTTTCACAGTGATAGAGAGGAGACCTGTAGCTCTTCAGATCTTCCCTCTTTCCATTCTTCAAGATTGGAATTTGCTTTCTTCTTGTCCTCAGGGATTTCTCTGGTTTAAATCAGCTTCCCAAGATATTGAGTGACCTTGCAATGTCATTGGATGGCTTCTTCAGAACTCTTGGCTGCATCCCATCAGGCCCATTCCTGTATGTCAAATTTGTTTAAATGTTCCCAAACCTGATCCTCCTCCATAAAAAGTAAAAAAAATGCATTGCAAGAGGGCTATGAAAATAACAGGGCTAGACAGGAAACATTTTTCAGAGCAAAACCAAAGGACTTTGGAGCAGGATTAAACAACAGCAGAAATGACAGAACAAATTTAGGAAAACATGAGTCCCTTAAAAATTTAAGCTGTCATGGCACAGGGCTTTGGGATGTTTTACTAAAGGCTACGGCACAGTGTAACACAGGAACACTTTCAAGGTCAGGTAGTTTTATCTTAGTATCATTTGTATTGTCTTCATAGAAGAAGTCAATAGTATCATTATCAGAAAATTCCATATTTCAGTGCAAGAAATCTTGCTAATTTTCTTCTATTTCTCTAAGTAGTGACCAAAAAACCTATTATGCTATATAGAAATGGATGGCAACATGAAATTGTGAGTTGTAAATTAATATGTCTGGTTTTGTTTCATTGTTTTTAACAACACAAAAAACCTAATCGGAGAGGTTATTTGATTTCAATTATGACTTGCCCTTGTCTCTAGGAATTTTTTTCCAGATTTGAGTGGGAAATAAAAGCAACCCACAAATCCTGAAACACACCAAATTTTCTTTGAAGCAAAGCGAAAGGCAAGTAAAACGGCATTTACCTTAAATGTGTAAAGTTAATGAAGAAATAAATTTATTCCATAGTGGTTTTTTAAATTAAATTTCATCATATTATAAACAAGAACAGTCATAAGACTGTTGATCCTCAACTGACTATAACACTTCGTGTACAGCATTTACTCCATGCATTTCTGGTGTTGCTTATAGAGAATATTATGTATACAAAGACAGAGAGAAGAGCAACAACAAAAAAATAACAGTTGTTCAGAAATCTCAGACAACTAGAAGCAAACTAAAACATGCTTAATGCTTAGTCCATATTATAATCCAAGTCCAGAAACTCCTTCAATTATCAAGAGACTCCACATCAGAAAGGAACATATCCTGAACACGACTACTTCCTTCTATAAAAGGAACAAAGAGCCAAATCTTAAAAAAAAAAAAAAAAAATCCTCAAACCAGTCTCTTAGTTTAATCCTTTCCTCAAAAAAAACTGAGTAAACATTCTGCAAGTGCAAAGAAAGGCTGAGTGGTACCTATGCATTTTCTGAAAAAGTAATTTCAGAAATTAATGTTTTCTCTCTTTTTTTCCTTCAAAGTGCTCATCTTGGGTCCTTTATCTATGTGTTTTCAAAAAAAAAATTACACAAAGATTAAATTGAATAACAATCATATCTAGAGTTTAAAAATGAGAAAAAAATCTTCTGATGAAAAACCCACCCTACTCCCTGCTTTGGAGTGGGCTGGGTTTGCTCTAAGAATAAAAGAAAAACCCTGTTCCACTGTGTAACATGCTTTAATCAGGATAAGAAATCTTGGTAGTATAACATCTACGTTCACATATACTTCTAACAGATTGTTGACATGAGGGGTGCGAGGGGGGGTATTCAGTACTTCTAAATTTTCTTTGAAATACACAGTCTTATGAGAACTGAGTTCTCAAATTGCCCAAATAACAAAAACCATGAAAGTGATATGACCCAGATCCTTAAGTAATTGCAAAGACACTGAAATTAATGGAAATGTGAGATTTATACCAATAAGAAGGTTTGGATTAGTTTCTTCCCCCCAAAAAATCTTTTAATTTGGAGTCTGTCTATGTATCTATTGTTTAATAAAAGGTAAACATTTTGAAAATTATTTTTAGAAAACCTACGTTAGTCATTTATTAAATGCACTCATCTGCCTTGCCTTTAGGACCCATCACTGTTAATTATCAAGGAATTCTTCTTACTGTATTTCATGCTAAAGAGAGATTCAAACCTAAGTAGAGATCATATTAGTCTGTTTATTCACCTAGGAAAGAACAAGAAATAAATTTGGATATTTTTTGGAATATCGTGTATATTAAACATAGCTCTGGTTTTCACTATATTTCTCAGGAATAAGTGTACTGCAGGTTATAATATTACACACAGAAATTCAGGTACACTTTCATTTTGAGAAAGTTAAAGGGGTAAATTTTCAAAAAGGACTTTTAAATAGAAGCTTTAGTTACATTCTATGAGGTAGATAATTATGTTCTTCAGTGTGCTACAGCCAAAACTAATATAGCAGTTATAATTCACAACCAAGTAATGATGGTGACAATCAGAACTTGAAAACAATAGCAATCAGATTTTTAGAATGCTAATTTATTCCAAGAATATAAAAGCAAGCTATCCTGTTTCTATTATTGTGCTCTCATTTGACTGGAAGAGTGTTAAGATGAATGAATAACTTCAGGTAAAGCAGTCTTATTTATGTGCAAAATGTAAAAAGTAAGCCAATTTTAAATAGTGTCATTCTTCAAACTGTAGGTGCAAAGTAAAGACTGTGCCCTTACCTTCACAACGTGGGACAGTGGAGCTCCATACTACATTTCCATCTTGCATAATACAGGTTATGGATTCAGAGCCTTGAGTCTTCACGAAGCCATCATCACAGTGAAAGGAAACAGAACTTCCCAGAAGGAATCTGTCTCCAAAGCGCCTCCCATTTATAGGAATGCCTGGATCGTGGCACTCATTCTGACCAAAGGCTGATAAAAACATAGTAATAATACTAGTAATAAAAGCAACAATAATAGCAATAATAACAACCATCCCTTTAAACTTTGTGTCTTTTTCTTTGGAGAAGGAGGAGTATAATATTTCAGTTGTAAGACAATAATATGTAATGCATATTACAGAATAGTATATAATTCAAAGTATAGATAATTTCTCAATAAAAAGTCAGCTTCAAATCCAATGACATTCACACACATCCAACATAGTTGGAATTCAGAAGTTTTTTAGATATGTGTGGCTTAGATACACAAGAACCATTTGCCTAAATTTTTCTCTGGATAAAATCCATCTGTTTTGCCTCTAGCATAAGGGTATTGGGGTTCTTTAACCTGAAGAAAGGGAGGCTGAGGGGAGCCCCTATTGCTTCCTACAACTACCTGAAAGGAGGTTGTAGCAAAGTGGGTATTGGTCTCTTCTCACAGGTACCAAGTGATAAAACAAGAGGAAATGGCCTCCCCTATTTTCTTCCTGCCATTTTTCAAAGGACAAAAATTATTCCTTCCTATAAAAGCAAAAGACCAATTTAGGCATCTAAGACTTAAAAAAGATTGAAATCAATTAATTCCAGCTTTATGTGGGGAATCTTTCTAAACAATGCAAGAAAACACCCTGGCCACAAACACTATTGTTTTAGTTGACACAACATAGAAATGGTGCAAAAGGTCTCAAAGACAACTTTATTGTCAATTAACTTCCATAACCTTAGAAAATAATTTCTTCAGTGAAAACGATAACCCCTATATAAGTAGTGTCTCTGAATGACTCATAAAACTTTTAGAAGAGATAGCAATCGATAGCAAATGTAAAAATGTTTTCTACATGACTATGCTGTTACTAGAGTTTTCTATTGAGAGTACTCTTTAGTAAAACATTTTTATATTAACAAAACAGAGGGCCGTTCATAGCCAAATATTTCTTAGCCTGGTTACCCAAACAGGAGAGACTTATTTTCTCAATAGCACTGTATATGTATGTGGACCTGTAGGTCCACATGTAACAACTTTTGAACTGGTTCTCCAGTGGCAACTAAACTTCATACATTTGAGAATTGCCTTCTCAAAGGAAGCACATCCTTAAAATTCCTAAAGGCATAGTAGTCAGACAGAAGAATGATTCTAAATTAGTGTACTCTTATGGGAAAGACTTCTGCATCAGTTCAGCTGTGTTCTAAAGAGTAGAAAAACCACAGAGTGTAACTATTATGTATAATGTAGTAAAGAGATCTCTATTCTTAGGGGTCTGTATTCTTAGATTCCACATCATTCAACTAGAAAAAAACATACAAAAGCAAAGCAGGTTCCCAGAACTGTTTATTTGCATTGATATCCTTGTTATTTTTTTATACTTCTATGCTTTTTAGATTAACACCTCAATATTTGGGAACTTAGATTAATACCTTTATGAACTTATTCCTTATGGTTCCATTGAGAAGTATATTAAATTATCTGCACTGGATAATTTGATCTGAATGATCTGGACTTTAGTTACGTGCTCTGCATTAATACAGTATGAATAAAAAAGACAAATAATGAAGGGAATTCCTCAACACTATCACAATTAAAATAAACAAATGATAGGGATTCAGATAAGCTAATGAATACAAGGAAGACACCTGAAAATAGTGCAATTATACAAGCATGACAATTTACTTCTGTATTATAAATATAAATATGTTCTCTATTTTAATTATTATGAAGAAAGCATAAAACTAGGCATAAAATAAAAGAAGAAGTTCTTACTTGTGTAAGTGATATTAAATCCTCTTCCAGTGGTAGAGTGATCTGACTGAAATTCAAGTCTTACTATGTGCCCACTACTAGCCAATTGAGAAGGGACCTCATTGCCAGAAAATGTGCCAAGAGGTGGTAAATCTGAAATCCCATCATCTTTGACTGTAAGGTAGTCAAACTGAGGTTCTACATCAAAGTCGTTGAAAATCAGATGGATTCTGCTTCCTGGCTCTGAGATAATTAACCAAACACAGTTCATATTGTTCCCATATTCCTCAGGATAATTTGGAGAAAGAATAATTCCGGATGGTGTGGTGAAGTTGAAGAAACACGAAACTAAAGGAAAGAACAATAAGATTCTCAAAACACTATCCACAAACTTTATAAATGCTTGTCTTTGTATTTTTTATTATTCTTGTGGAAAAGGATGCTTCTGAAGCCTGGATGTCAAAACTACTACACATGCAAGCAGAAAATGTTGAATGCTTTCAGAACATTTCTCCAATATAACATATTTTCTTTTTCCCAAGTGAATCCAATTGACTGCAGCAGGGCCTGCAAGAGATTAGCATGTAGCGAATACCAAAGAAAGCAAAAGTAATGCTTGATGCATCAGAATTTGCAAAAATTGGCAGGTTTTTTCTGAAATGAAAATGCGACCTCCAAATTGAAATTATATTTTTCCAAATATGCATTAAACTGTATTTAACAATCAAAAAAAAAAATCAGGAACAAGTGCCAGTTTTTTCTGTAGCATAAAAAGTTCATACTGATGTAAATAACAGTAGAAATTTAGATGTGACTGAATCAAGAAATCTTAAGAGTATATAGTCTGAACTTATTTTACCCTGGTTTCCCTTTGATGGCATAGAGCAAAACCAAGAATTATTCATAGCTATTGTCCTTTTTTACTCTTTTGAGCCAATTTTCATCAAGACATTGCCTAACTGGTTTCAGAATCATGACCTTGTGACTGGTAGTGTAGTCAGAAGTACAGTATATTCGGAAAGAGGAAGACTCACTGCATATTTGTCAATACTAAGGATAACCATTATTCAGCTCTTCAAATGTGTCAGACTGAACTCACTCTATGTAAACAGATGTTACAGATTCCATGCTCTTTCACAGGGCATGTGCAGATGTAACACTGGAGCACAGTAAAATATTCTACATTGTCAACAAAAACTGATATAGCAACCCAATGCAATACAGCACCATGGAGAAACACAACTTCTGTCTTCAGAGGGAATTGCCCCTGAATTGTCTCTGTGCCTAGGCTTTACATGCTTGGACACATTTCAGCATTGCAAGGCATATTGAGAATTATGCTGGTGTACAGCAATCTTGCTCAGCTTGTTAAGTCCTGCACCAACACAGCTTCACAATACATACATGTCCAAATAGAATAGGACACCTCACAATGGTTGTTATGGTTGTCAAATCCAGTACTGAATTGTAAGACTCTTTATAGGAAAATTTAACATGATCTGGAGAACTGAAGTGCCTAATATACCTGTGTACTTGAAAGATTTGCTCTATTTTACCAGAAAGAAAAAAAAAGTAAAACAAAAAAACAACCCAACCCAACCCAAACAAAACCCCAACAAATAAATAAACCCACACAAACAAACAAAACAAAACAAAAAAAAAATTAAAATACACCCACAACAAAAAAAAACAAAAACCCCCCAAAAAACCCCAACTAACAGCCCCCCAAAAAACAAAACCCCCCAAAACCCCCAACCAACAGTCCTCTCTTAACAACAAATGTGCTTTATCTTTTAAAACAAAAATCACAACTAATGACGTTACCTAACCTTTTCCAATGTTCGATATTCTTAACTTCTTTATATTAATTTTCACATCTTTGTGGTGTATCACAAAAAAAGAAAAAAATCCCAATCTTTTCTTATGTGGATCTGCAGGCTGTTTTGCACTGCCTGAATGAAATGTGTATGTGCCACAGAGTCCTTTTCAACACTTGTCTGCTATTAGGAATTGCTCATTTAGAGTCTAATTCAACACAGATTTACATTAAGAGTGTTAAGTGGTGTAATTAAATATAAAATGAGGGGAAAGAACATTCTAAAAACAGGCCTGCATGATGTTCCCCATAAATGAGCTACTGAGTCAATTGGAAAAAAACCAAACCATGACTGAAAAAGTCTTCAAGGTACTTTGAAATATCTTCCTGTTGGTTAGTCGCAGATGTTAAGAAATATGAGAGGTTAAGGTCAGGAAAATAATACAGAAAAAAATACATTAATTCTTACAAACACAGCTGGGTTTGTTGCCAGACCACTGGTTATTTTGTTGACATGTAATCGTTCTCTCTCCCACCAGTTCAAAAGCTGCTTGACATTCAAAGGTAAGTGTGTCTCCATGCAGAAAACTGCTGCCAGTCCTTTTCCCATATGATGGAATTCCAGGGTCTCCACAACCTCCTTTCTCTATTTCTGAATATAGAAAAATTCAAATGCAATAATAAGGAAAATATATTTGCAATCAATTTTTATGTCAGTATCAGAAATACTTTCAAAATATCTGGCATTATACATTAAATTAATATTTACAGCTGAAAATGAGCTAGGGGTAAATGCTGTAAAACTGCCTCAAAGATGACTTAGGATCTAAAGTCCTTTCACAAGCTAATAGCTTCCATACCTGCATTGGTGCATTGCTGAAAATAACAAAATACTTATGTTTAACGGCATGACTGCACTGAATCACAGCCTATTTGAAGGTAAAATTATAAAGCCACAGTCTCCATCCTACCCATGGAGACATACTGTGTGTAGATAATTTTTCTGGCAATGAAGTACTTGTACTAAAGAATCTCTTAACTCTCACATCTGCAATTCCATTTATAAGTCTATTAACAATATGATTAAAAGTATATAATTTACTGATAGAGTCAATGGATTTAATTTTAAAATAACTAAAGTATAATAAAAACAAAACTGGGGAATTATTTCTTAATCTCATACTTCAAATTAGAGACACATTTTTCCCAGCTGCATTCAGTTATGCTGAAAATAAATTAACATTTTGGATTATTCTTCAAGATATTCTCTAGGACCTCTATTTCTTAAATAAATTAATTTTAAGATCTCAAATCTACATAAACAAGATAAGGCTATAAGAAATTCAATTCTTATGAAATTTATGAATATCGTAAGTATCAGGAAAGAAAATGCAAATATTAATTGCCTGTGGCAGAATCTTCTTACAAAATACTATACAGATGGCTGCCCATCAGAAAATGAAGGCTCCATTTCTTTGCCATTAAACTGAAAGCAATTTTTTTTAATTAACTTGCCTTTGATCAGAAAAAATAACAACAAAGCACTTCTGATTCTGTAAACTGTGTTGCTGCACATGCAATGAAATTATGAAAATTTGATTTAAATTAAAGTAGAGATAAAGTTCTTGGTATTTAAATATTTTACAGTTCAGTCTAAGGTATGAAATCAGAAACATTCAAGATAACAAGAAAATTCAACTCACTGAATAGTATTAAATATTAATATAACTTAACACCATTTAAAATGTTTGCTGTCAATCATTGTTAAATCTAATAATGTTGAATCCTGGCAGAAGTGTATACCTTGCCACACCAACTCCAACAGAAGTTTTAAGATACAGGATACAGAATTATGATACGTGCAGTCAATCCGGTAAGTTTACACCCTGAAAGCAGTCATTTACAGAGTCTTGACAGACATGTTCAGAATGGTATGGCACATATTTCACAACATAACAGGTTACTCTACCTGCTGGCAATGCTGTGTCTCCATTATTATTTTATTTAAATAATTTTTCTTAACAGACAGTTAGAATGTATAAATTAATAAAACCATCTTCCAAAATGTCCAGTATATAAACACAATAAAACATCGGGGGAGCAATTTTATAAATAACATTTATAAATAAGGATTCAAAATTATATATATGAATGCTTTAATGTAGCTTCACTTGCCTATTCCTACTGAGATATTGATTTTTAGTTCCACAGAATAGCACTGAAAACCTGTGTGTTTTCAGCTATGCACATCTTTACATACTACATGAAAATGTGGGGAGCCACAGAAAATCAGAATATACATTTTAATCACATTTTAGAAGTTCATCTCTCTCACTGACAGCAGAGCTATATCTAATCCAGCATGTGAGAATGATCATAAACTCTCTGCCAAATGTTTATGTGCTACATACTCTTGTCAAAAAACCTTTTCTGTCTCAAAAATCAGGGCAATTCTGTCTTAGGCAGGAGTGTCAGAAGGCAAACTGTCTGCAGGGATTTCTAAAAGCGTTGCTGAAGATTAATCCCTTAAAAGACAGCAACAGGTGTTTCTTTCCATAGTCTACAGAGGAAGTAAAAAAATATCTTTAAGTAATAAATTTACTGAAATAGAAGACAGATCACGATACTTTCTAACTCTCAGGCTATGTGTCCAAGCCATGGAAAAGGGCTATGGATCAGTAAACAAAAACTTTTTAACAGAAATTACCATGAGTTAAGGTTTCTGGTGGGTTAAGGTGGGTTAAGAATTCCTTTTTTTTTTTT